>WBZZ01003534.1:67500-70000 GCA_019918135.1 Paulinella micropora
GTCCGCGTTGTCCGCCGCGCGCTGTCGGCTAGGCGGGACAACGTCTGTTGGCCTGTTGGTACCTGCAGGGTCTTGGTCCGGCAGAGTGCCTAAAGGAACAGCCCCCGACAGCTGCGATGCAGCCAGGGCTTGGTCGGTAATGGAAATAGAAAGAGAAGGTGGGGCATGAGAGCAAGAGGAAGACGAGGAAGATGAAGAGGATGAGGATGATGAGGAAGATGAAGATGAAGAAGAAGAAGAAGAAGAAGAAGAAGAAGAAGAAGAAGAAGAAGAAGAAGAAGAAGAAAGAGGAGAAGGAGGAGGAGGAGGAGGAGGAGAAGAAGAAGAAGAAGAAGAAGAAGAAGAAGAAGACGGTCGCCGGACAGATCTGAACATTGTGCTGACCCTCCGAGTTAGTTTTCCTGTATACCACATCAATACGCATTTCTGCGGACTCAAAATTATCAGCAATATAACCAGCAATCATATGCGTAAGCAGGCAGATGGTCCGAGTCCGGACTATTCCACTAAAAGAAAGGACTATTCCACTAATAGAACGTGTAACATGTTTGCATGTCTCGCCGCGATACCTGCTTTTGATATGCGCTGCTTATTTAAGGAGGCAGGTTCACGATCCGGGCTCTTTCCAACGAAGGAGCCAGACGAGAAAGATGAACGAACCGATGCGAAGGATAGGGAACGAGCTGTGCCACCAACGCTGGCGGCAGGGATGTTTGAGAAGGACCTCCCTCTCAAAGGAGCGGATCTGCCTTCCCCCTCGACTGTACAGGTTCTTTGCAAATAAGTACAGTATTCCAACGTTTTTATCACGCGTAGTTGGTACTGTTGATCGATCCCGTTCTTCAACGAAGCTTCCAAGAGCTTCTCTGCCATCTTGAGGTCCTGGGGAACTCCGCTTTCCTCCAGGTAGCACATCGCCAGCTTGTATTGGGCGACCGGGTGGTCCTGGGCCTGTCGGTAGCACTTGACCGCCTCTTTGATGTCTTCGTTTCCTCCGTCCCCATAGTAGTAGCGGTCGCCTTTGCTGACCAGGGCGTCTGCTTGCGCTGCAAACAGATAGATAGATTTCGAATATGAAGAAGACACAGAAGCCCAGGGTGAAAGGTAAAGATGGACGACAACAGCATTATGACAAAAACACATATAAACAAAACGGAATTACTAACAAACATTCACCAGGCCTGACACATTGAAAGAAAGATAGTTTACCCATGTCCTGATGCTTCTTCGAACGAGAGAGCGGGGTATTTTTCTCTGCAAAGCAATGATTCAGAGCATGTATAACTTTACACAGGAAGTATGCCTCACTTGTCTACACGCATTTTGAACTATGAATATTTTTATTGGCTTTGTCCAATTGGCGTAGCAACATATTTATTGTGTCCCCCCCCCCCCACCCCAAACACACACACACACACACACCTGATGGATTTTTTTTCATGCATATTTGTCAAATTTATGTATGTGTGTATATATGTACACGGTATGCATGCATGCATGAATGCAACTGCTATTATGTGTGTAAGTATGTTTGTGTTATGTTGTCTGTGTGCGTTTCTGTACGTAGAACAAAGCCGGCAGACAACACAGCAGCGCCAAGACCGCAAAACACAGGATGCATGATATTGAAACCTCAAGCCAGCCTGGTAGTTTTCTACGATCTGCTCACATGCAGACCTGTTAATCCTGGGCTTGATCGGCGTCTTCTGTTTTGCTTTGAGGGGGAATTCGAAGAGATGGGCGAGGCTTGCGCTGAGCTATTGCGCCTAGAATGTTCAGATTCGTCGTCGTCAGACGTGTCGAGGGAACCCGTTGAACCGGGCCGGCTGGAAACGGAGAGGGCACAAGACGAGCGTGAATACGAAACGGAAGAATCACCGGAGCTGGCGATGGCGAGCACTGAGCGTCGACTACTTGAATCGAGACATGAGCCTACGTCATGGTAACGACATCAGTATTATGAGCAAGCCCAGAACGACCAAAACAAGCAACATCGGCATGCACAAACATATTCGAAAGTGGAGGAGGAAGAAGAAACTTATAAGTATTTGATTGCCATACACACAGACACACAGACACACATGCACATATATTCGTTGTTGTTTTGTCGTTGTTGCTTTGTCGTTGTTGTTTTGTCGTTGTTGCTTTGCCGTCGTTGTCGTCGTCGTCGTCGTTGTTGTCGTTGTTGTCGTCGTTGTTATGGTTGTTGTTGTGGTGGTGGTGGTGTTGGTGGTGGTTATTGGTATTTCTGTCTGGTTGATGTTGCTGTTTTTTTTTTGGCGCGATTGTTGTGATTGTTGTTTCTGCTATTATACCGACAAAGCAAAAACAACAAAACAACAACGACAACAACAACAACAACAACAACAACAACTTGTTATTTCAAGGCAGCACATACAAACTTGCAGATACCTTCGTCTGCTAGCTGTACACGGCACTGTGCAAAGTCGAGCCTTGCCGCATTGGCCTCTTGTGGGAAAAACTCCCATATAAAATCCTC
>WBZZ01003534.1:90000-176680 GCA_019918135.1 Paulinella micropora
GGAATACATGCAGACAAAAATACATGCAAATGCATGTACGCACATGCATGCGTGCACGCATACATACGTGCTTACCCCCCTCCCCCCTACACACGCCCGACATACATGCACTCATGAATGCATGCATATGTATTAATACATGCATACATGCATGCGTGCTAGTAATATGCAAAGACACGGTTCATCACATGCATACCTGTCATTGCATACATGATGCATACATACATACTTAAGTCATTTGCGCCGTTCAGAGCCTGGATTTTTGTCTTTGACTAGGGACACCCGAAGAACTTGCATCAATGCGCGAGAGTCTGTATAATGGACTCGCTATCGGTTTTGTCCTGTCTTCGTTGCTTTTCCTTTACGAGTGCTTAAGTGGTACGCCAGGGCACAAATGCTGGCGTCCTGACTCTTTTCCGGTTCCAGTCGTCTTCTTCCTTTTTACTCCTCAAAGCCGTGTATCACCGGTTTTGAATTATGGAGATTGGCTACTCGATAGCCACGTTTGCACACTCGCTCCAAGCGCTGCTGGCGCAAAGAGAAGAGGCGTGGATGCACATTCTCCAATTTCAAGCCAGGCTATGAGTCCTCGCAGCACCAGATTGGCTCCCAACTTATCGGGTCCAGTGGCAATCGATCTCCAGTATCACTATCCCTCCCTCGATGAACTATGAGCACCTACCCTCGACCAAGTGGACCTCCCACGTTTCTCCCCGTAGTCTGCTGCTCTCCCCTGTTTGTACTTATCTTCGCTTTCTTTTCATCGAGGAACTAATACTTCAAACAATTTCAAAATACTTCAACTTATTTCAAACTACTTTAAACTACTTCAATTTACTTCACTGGATTCCAGATACGGCTCCAAGTCTATGAGTTACTTCGTCACCATTTTCTACTTCAAAGTTAACGAGGATAACATGGTTTATTAGGACGATATATTGTATACTTCTGGAAGGTATGGAAAGCTATTACATTTTACTCCAAATTCTGAAAAATTACCACTATTTTCCCGCTTCAAGTGTACTAATGATTTTTTCCTTTTTTACTTGAACAATTTCCGTTTTAGTCTAACTTTTTCCAATTGTACCCGTATCAACTTGTATTTTTTCGTTATTGGCTTTGGTTTTTCCACTTACCAATCTTACTAACCTTCATCTAGAGTGCGCTACTCAACCTATACCATTCCCAACCTCTACCTTTTCCCTACCACAGATTTCCCTTTCATTATCCTTCAACTTATGCTTCATTACAAAGCCCTTCAAAGCCCTTCACTGCACTTCAGTCGCTCAAGTTTCGTCCAGAAGTACCTCAGTTATCCTTCAATTATGCTTCATTTATCCTGTTTTTCCGTTATCCTGCATTATCCTGTTTTACCCTGGATTATCGCTCATACTACTAAGGGAGGACGGTGGGGAGTGCACAGCACGAAGCGCTCAAAAACACACCTGGCTTCACGTCACAAATCACAGTGACTCTCGTCCTGGCCAACCTTTGGTAAGTATTTGCAGCACAGACTTCTTCGATACCAGTTGGATTTCTCAGTACTTCAAGCTCAAACTTAAACTCAAACTTATACTTAAACTTTAACTTACAACCTACTCTCCTGTTGGACCCTCCGGCGTGCTTTTCGTTTCGCAAAGGAGTGAGTGATTCCCGTGTTTTATCTCCTTGCCAATCACAAGTTACAAGGCTCATTTTTTCCATTTCATATCTTATATATCATTTAATCATGGCAAAGGGGTGAGCACGGTCACTTGAGGTCCGGTAAACCCCTGTTATTAAATAACTATTCTCGAAAGTTATATGTTGCTTCCTTTTCAGCTCTACGAAAAGCAAGCGTTCTTCAATTACCGGTATTGAAAGTCTATCAGACTGAGCACCTTAACGACCGGCCAAAACACACACAGTTGACAATTCACTTTTTTTGACCGGCTCGTTAGATTCTCCTCTGCACGACGTTTCGACTTCACTAACTAGTTTTCGATTCCTTTCAGAAATGATTCCAAACGATCAATTCAAAGATCTTTTCAGAAAAGATTAACTAATGCATTTTTTCCCATATAACCTTTTTCCTCAAATTCACTGTGAAACACGCATGTGACGGTAAATTGCGTCAAAACGGAGGAACGGAAGTTGAACCGGGAAAAACACAATATTTGACTGTCTTCCGTTCCCAGTCATTTTGACAGTCCTTTTGCAAACCCAAAGCATTTTGGAATTTTCAAGTCACTGCGACAACAGGTGGCAACCCCAGCCGTTATGTTACTGTTGAACTCCGAGTCAGCTTGAAGACAGACAATTTATCCGTTTGAGAACACCTGGATATTAGAAAGAGATGTGCTAGTGAGGGGGAGACTCCTACCAACTCTGCTGTACCGTGCTGAGATGAGTGCGATACGCAGTTAGATGTGAATGAGCGTTACCGTCGAACCCCAAATGAAGCAGGATAGGAGCGAGCTGGGGTAAGAGGGGAGGGAACTTGTGGGTGACCCCAGAAGAGAGAGAAGTGAGCGTAAGAAGAGGGAGGGTGAAATGGGGGACATATGTAGTTAGCTCCTTATCAAAAGGTCAATAAATGGGGGTGAGGTACAATATAATTTTTGAGTGTCGAAGATTAATATCCCAAAAGGATTTTATTATAACTAAACTGGAAGATAACGAAAACTAACTTCAAAGATCTCTCTTCAAAATTCATGTTCAAGCCGGCCCTACCACTTTTTGTCGGGAAGTTTCACGATTGCATAGGAAAATGTACGGGTTTTGTGGTTGACTGGCCAGATTTTTTTTCAAAACATGGTGTCTCGACACCTCAGACACATGCTTAGTTTCTGTGCGTACTTTCTATGTTTATACTTGAAAGAGTGATGAATGAGGTTCAATACATCACAAGAAACAAATGCATTAAATTTTTTTTGAATAAAGCTATATTTTGACTTAGAAAAGTTGAAGCCAAAACCGGTCTCCAGGAGGGTCGTCAAAAAAAATGAAAATGAGTCTAGGAGTCGTATTTCTTATTAATAATTCAAAGAAAGCTTTCCATTCAGCTTCTATTATCACTAGACTAGCTTCCCTGTACTTTATAGCCAATTATTTTGTCTGTATTTATGTTTTTTATAAATACACAACAACAACTTTTTGACTGCATGAGTTTCCTGGACACAGTGACCTTGTATGCAGCTAATATACTGTGGAACCTTATTTTTATGCTTGGAATATCATATCTGTCACTAGGATAGTCACTTCCAATAAAAAAAAATCGAGGAGCGAACTCCTCTCATAGCTTTTGAAAGTGATTTTTTGGTCAGACATACCAGCGAAAAATCGCTGTGTGAAATCTCATAGTCTATTCAAACTACCAAGGACAGGCTTTGTGAATTTACGTGTATTAAGTATACAAACAGATTTAGATATTCTATAGTCCTATGCAAACTGATTTCTAATCAGAAAACATAACTTTCCATTTTTTCATTGCAAAAAAATACCATCAAACACCAAGTAAGTTTGTCGTACAGAAGAGGAATTTTATTAAAAAAAATTTGTACAAGTGTTCTTGAACTAGTATCCTATTGAACTATCAAAAGCAAAGACCACCAAACATACAAGGAGCTACAAAAATCAACAACGAAAACGAGTGCACAGACACCATTTTTGACATGGGAAATTTCACGACCTCTTCAAAAAATCAACACCGCAAAAATCGGGTCAATGCCGTATAAAAAAGTGAGGGCCGGCTTGAACAACATGCATTTTTCATGTCAAAATGGGGGATCCTAAGAGTAAAGAACCACAAGCTTTAAAAAAAAAATAAAGCTATAGATAAAGAGAGCGTAACTTCATGAGCTGCTCACTCGAGTTTCCAACAATTTTCCTTAACGTATGTCATAGTGCTTTTTTTTTAAAATCGTACTGAATCAGAACGTCTTGTCTTTAATTATTTATTGTGTAAGCAATACATGACATACACACATGATTTTTTGAGTGAGCAGTAGTTCAAGACATGTATTAGTAAATTTAAAAAAAATATAAAAAAATCTATTTTAGTTCAAAAGCTTTAGCGCCCCCCGATTTCACTGCGTTTATTTGCATGCTAACTACATATGAGGTAACATTTCATGTGGCATACCCCCCACAAGCCAGGTGTGATTAGAAAGGTAGACATAGAACTGTTTCATTATGCATGCGGACATTATCATATCAAGAAGATGAGAGTTCTCGCGAAAGCATTAGACATAAAGCTAGTAGGCGATGAGAGTAAGATACAGTACTGCGAAGCATGCATGATAGGTAAAGCAAAGCAGTTGCCTAGATTCAAAGCCAATAGAATAGAGAGAGCCGGCAAGCCAGGAGAAATACTGCATTTCATATGTAATTTGTAACATCAAAAACAAGTTAACTGCATGGCAGGTTCAAAAATAATAAAACATATACAGTTAAATTCTTCAGATCACACTGATTCAGAATCTACAATCGATTTTAAATTATTTTTAGTAGTTTTGACAAACGAAGCATTTGAAGTTGTAAAAAAAATCACCATTTCTTGTGGAAAAAATTTCGGAAACTTTTTCAAAAAGACAGGCCGGGCCGTAATTTTTTCCTGTAAAAAAAAAGGTTTGCAACCACGATTATGATTAAAGAATCTATTTTTTCTTGTTATTTTCTTAGCTTTTGAACTATCAAGTCACGTTATACAATGCATCTCGATAAATAATTTGATCGAATTTTGAGAAAATTTCAACATCTCTGAGACACACAGAGTCGGCCGGAAAACAGTCCCTTAAGGGCAGCTGAACAAGCAAATAAAAATTTATTTTTAAAACAATTGACGGTCCTACAGCTCCTAAATAGGTTGGGGGAGTCCTAAAACACTATACCTTCAAATCTACGTAGTTTTTGTTGAAAAATCACACGAAATCCAAAAGAAAAATGATCAAAACTTTTTTTACATTCCAACATCTTGGACTTGCATGCTCCAGAAACGAAGCAGACACATCCCTATTTCAATATTTTTGTATCTATCGTAAGTATATGTCAATGAGATATAATTACAAAAAAAAACTGTAGGAGCAAGGTCCAGGAAAAAATGTAGAGGCATGTGTAGGTCAGACAGGTGAAGTTATGAAAACCCACTTTTTGGTTTGTAGCTTCTAGGTAAAATAAACAAAAATCCTTTGGTGGAGCTTTAGTTTATGGTTGTGAAAGACGATTCCAGTACTTAAAATTCTTAAAACTGATGATTACTAAGATGTATATGTTCCTTGAAAACCATAAAAATGCTGGTTTTGTAATTTTGAGTTTTTGCCTTCCACAGACATTTACAAATAACACAAAGTTGGAGAAATACGTTTAATGATATTACAAAACGATTCACCTATTCATCTATGCAAGAAATAATACTCAAGCTACAAAATATGATATTTTCGTTTTTCGACCAAAAAAATTAGGTGGTTTTCTCCTAGCTGGTTTGTAGCCTACAAGTAAAAGTATCAAGAAATATTTTGTACAAGTAATAAAAGACACTCAAGGTTACTATGTATATACTTGGATAGCTTTAACATGCTTTGTGGTAAAAGATAGCTGATGCACTCAGGGAACACTTTCCTCTGACATCTTTTCCTAGACCGGCCGGCCCGACACCCACCACAAAAAATGATTGAGTTCCCGGGATTTTTTTCTAAAAATGGTGTCAAAAACACCAAAAATGGGGCTCCCTCCTGTAAAAAGGGATTTTTTTCTTTTTTAAAAAGGATTTTCAATAAAACGTCAACACCTATATTAGGGCGCACACCAAAAAACAAATTTTTATCTCTTTTTTTCCCCTTCGTATTTTTTATCTCCAGACTATTTTACCGTTAACATTTGAATTCGAATTCAAATTCAAATGTAAAAAATTTATTCTTGCAAGCCACAATTCAACATTCCAGCTTTCTAATAAAAAACTGAACAAAAAAATGTTAAAAACTCATTACGTAAAAAGTGCCACCATTTTACCAACGCTTATTACGCCTAAAATTACATATGAGACACAGGAACCTGGTCATATCGTTCAATACACGGAAAGAGACATAACTTGAATTCTCTGTTACGGACGATTACTCGTTGTTTATTAAGGTTTATTACCTTGCACATAAGAATGAATTTATTGATTGCCTTAAACAAGCGGTAGCCTTTTATGAGAGACAGACAGGCAATAAAGTAAGAGAGATTAGATGTGATCAAGAGTTTGATGTCCCGAAAGATAGTAAAGATGTGATCGAGTGGTGGAAACCCAAACAGTTTATTTGGAAAACATCAGCGACCGGCGATAAAGATGGTAACCCGATAGCTGAGAAAGCGAATGACATAACAGCGGGGGCCGCAAGAGCCATGAGGTATCATGCCCACCTGCCAGTTTCTTTTTGGGCAGAAATGGAACACGCTGCCACCACCATCCATAATGTTTTGCCAGCCACCTCAGGTCCAAGAAAGGGTGTATCGCCCTACGAGCAGTTGCTAGGTAGAAAACCGTTTTTAGCGCATCTTAGACCGATAGGTTGCATGGGTGTATTATATACAGGCAAAGGGAAAAAGGGACAGTTTAGAGGTAAGAAAGTAATGCTAGTAGGATACGATTTATTTAGAGAGCTTTATAGAGTGTGGGACGGTAGTAAGTGACAGGAGTTAGGAACGTGCGTTTTAACCCGTACGTAATAGGAAAAGAAGCACACCCACCAAGAACCGTTCAGTGGGATGAGGTTGAAGCTGAGGGGGAGAATGGGAGTAAGGATGTCGATGTTGCAGAGACACACTCCACACCCACCACCTCCACAGACACCACCCACACACAAGAGGAATCGAAACAGACTCATGACAATGACGACACATATGACCAAATCGATGATGTTAGTCAGTCAGATAGTCAACAAGCACAGGGGGAGTACAGTGAGGATTCAGGGGAAGCAGACACAGATTACAAACACACACCTACACAAGATAGCTCTTCAACACAGGACATCGACACCACATCTGCAGCTGCACCCCATCCCAGCAACACAACCCCACAGACAATCAACACAGGACTAGGTAATGTTCAAGCACTCACAGATGCATCTGACCCACAAACACAACACGTGAGGAGAGCATATGAAGAGACGAAACAACCCAGTAAAGGAAGAACGTGGGAGCAAAGTGACAAAATCACAGAAGCTAACATTGTTCCAGAAGTGAAACGCACAAGACGAAAAGCACAACAACAATCACCCTTACAATCGCAGGAAACAAAACAATCACAACCACTTGACGAACTAAAACGAAAACCAAAAGTAGTTGAGGTTCAAGAACTAGAGGGAGTGAAAGTGAGAGTACTTGCGAGAGAATGGGGAGAGGAGTGGGCAGAGAAGACATACGGAACAGGATGGGATACCAAAGTACGTAAAGGTATAGTTAAGCAGAAATGTGCTCCTAAAGAGAGATTAAAAGTAAGGTGACAGCCAAAACCATCTCACTTTGTACAGTTCGAAGACAAGCTAGAGAAGATGCTAGATTCCGAGATCATTAAGTATAAGGTAAGTGAGAGTGAGTCCGTATTGCCTACCGGAGAGTTGGAAAGTGCAATGTTCTGTTATGAAAGATGTATGAATGAACCAAACGAACTATTACTTCATCTGAACATTCGTTTACCTAAAGAGATAGCTGAGCAAGGCTTGACAGCTAAAGAGCTAGTGCAGGGCATGAAGAAAGAGATTCAATCACTAAAGGACTTCAAGACATACACATGGGTTAAGTTTGACGAAGCAAGGAAGGCTGGAGTCAAGAAGATAGTCAGACTGACTTGGGTTCATAAAGTGAAGATAGATGAGAACGGAAGGAAGTTCGTTAAGTCTAGATTAGCTTTAAGAGGCGATATGTTAGAACCAGGAGTTAGTTTAACCCAGATCAATTGTTCGTCCCTTGTGCCTCGCATCGCTCATTGCTCATAATTGCGAAACTCGCCGCCTGGCATGGTAATAAGTTATATGGCATAGATTTCAAGAACGCCTATTTAAATGCTCGCATGCAAGACCCGGTATTTGCCTACCCACCTGATGTGATGGACAGAGAGGGCAAAGAAGGTATGATATTGCGTGTTGATGGTGCATTGTATGGAGCGCCGCAGGCAGGCAGAAGATGGTATGATATATTAGCACCGAAGTTAGAAGAATTAGGATTTAGGCTATTAGACTCAGACTTATGTATGTTTGTCGAAAAGGATAAGCCTATCAGTGAAGCAATCATGGGAATATTCCACGTAGATGATCTATTATTTTCCGCACCAAACAAAGAAGCTTATGAGAAATTTGCGGCTGCGTTGGAAAAGTATTACCCGCTAAAGAGGTTAGGAGTTGCGAAAGAGTTTAAAGGCATCGAGATCGTGCATGAGAAAGACAGAATCGTCTTGCACCAAAAGAAATACCAATCACTTATTTTACGAGAGACAGGATACGCAAATTCACGTCCAGTTAGTACTCCGGCGGTAGAACAAATAGTAGAAGGAATGTCAGAGGAAGCAGGACTGCGTAAGATGTCTATTCCGAGTATAGTAGGTAGTTTGCTCTACTTAGCTAAAATGACGAGGCCAGATATCGAACAAGCGCTTAATGCTGCTAGTGTGATGCAAACCATAGATAAAGGTGTAACCTATGCTATGTTAGGCAGAATCTTACGTTATTTAATCAAGTCTTATCGCGGCATAGCATTTCACGGGCCAAAATCCAATCAACAGGTAAGTCTTATCCTAAAGTTACGTTGTGGCCTGATGCTGCGCATAAAGTTTGTCCTAAAACCGGAAAATCTCGCACGGGATATCTAATCTTGTGGGGAGAAGACCCGATAGGATGGCTTTCACAGAGACAGAGTAGAATTGCACTAAGTTCGAATGACGCGGAAATTTACGCTGCTGCTGAGTGTATACGAGAAGGATTAGCAGTAGGCCATGTTAGACAGGAACTCGGAATTCCACAGAAAGGTGCCATTGAAATTTACGAAGATAACGCGCAAACAATTCTCGCAGGAGAGAGGGGATTATCGGGCCCTCGCACTAAACATTTACCTCTTGAACTTCACTTTATACATCACCTTCAGTATTAAGATAGGAACTAAGAAACAGATAGGAGATTTACTCACTAAACCGTTAAAGCGCGAGCAGTTTAACTTTTTGCTCAACAAATTCACTGTTATAATTCCGGGGGTACCGGAATAGAATAGATGTTTCATAAATGCTTGATTGTGTGAGTTTTTATAGCGTCGAAGATGACTGACTGGAAACCGTGGTATCTGCGCACGACAGTATTCGATATTTCGACCGACTTGAATCGCGAATGGTGGATCACAAGAGCTGTGCTAATTAAGTGGAAGCACGGGCGGTACCCCAAGCAAGACATCCTACAGCGCGAGGAAGCCAGACCAGTAGTTTTCGACCCGAGCGAGGAGGAACCAGAGGAACCAGAGGATCTGATGGACGATGGTGACATCGATGAGCGTATTGATCGGGAGGTAATTCGAATCGAAATCGACTAGGCCTATACGTGGCCGGTGGCAAGTTCCACTATTTTCTGGTGACAAGTGCAACCAGATAGTCACATTTTCATTTTATCTCTAATCGTACGTATCTTCATTTGTTTTCTCATTTCCCAATCATTTTCGCTCCACACCGCATAGATAGTTATAGTGACCTTTTATACCCCCTTCGGGAAGCGCTTTCAATTTTTTTTGAATTACGTCAGAACTATAAGACAGTATTAACGGACAGATAGTATTGACAAAGTAACTAAGGGGGAGCGTTAGTCATAGCGTCAAACTTAGCTATTTTAATGACCGTTACTTGGATAGTTAATTTGTCAATAGGACGGACACTGACAATTGCCAATGTGGACTGGAAAGGTTATTAATACTTCAGGGGACAGTCATAAATACATCAGTCTTATAAATCACTCAAGTTAGTTAGACAACTGTCTGCGCGACAAGAACATTACCTAATTCTCTTAGTGACGTGGCATTCTTTTGCTCACGATTTCAGTTCTGATCGAGTCCCGAGTTATTAAAGTGAGTATCTGACTTGCGTAGATAGACTTGCTAGGCAGCCCGGAGTGATCCTGAGAGGGATCGGTAAAGGTTCCCGTTATTAAGAGATGGGGACTCGCTCAAAGCTCCACGCACCCCAGGTACTACGCGCAAGTGATCAACATATAACGACCAGACGTCTTCATGGCCGCTTCCAGCCAATACTTTTACTGTATTCTGAAGACACTTCCAGCACACTCAAGTGGGTTTTACCCATCGTAATAGGCTTCACCCGCCACCGCCCAGCGCTTTTCCCACTTGAGTTGAACCGTCATCGTCCCTAGATAAATTACGCGGCCACGACCGACTTATCCTTGTAAGTCCTTGGTTGCCTCTTCTGCCTGCAGGTCACGATTATTATCGTCATCGAGCCAGAATACCTCAATGATCATATCGGCATGGCATATTTTGTGCTTCACATGATTGATTCACCTTGGCTGTTGTAGGCGCAGATAGGTAAATATGCGACCCTTTTCTTATACCCCTATACACAGTGATGTATAGACGAGCTATATCTCGTGAAGATGTAGTTATATCAGTTGCCGATTATATACTTTTGAGCCGGTTGAGGACGATGATATTAAGTTGAGTATCCGGCACTACTTTTTCCAAGGCTTAATATTATCGTTAGGGGTGACACACTGGAAATGCCTTTCCGTTTCCTTTTTGTTGCTTGGCTCTGACAGTCTCCCACATTTTCCCACCATTCTGGTCTCCTCTCTTTTACCAGAAGGAAGATTGGGTTATTATCAGAGTGCGTTGTATTAATTGGATTCAGACCCTGGCTAACATTAAATATTATTCTTTTGAACTGAACCGGCAAAAGTGGAGTCCCAGACCCGCACTTGTTTGAGGAAAACCCTCGCAAGGTTAACCTACCCCCACCCTCGCCACCCGCAAGTGACGAAAGGGGCGTTCCGACATCAAACCCGTTCACACGATACGATCCGCGGAAGAAGGACAATGTCCTACGGGTCCAATGTGAGGGCAAAAAGAAAGGTGGAGGGGTGTATCCAAGATGTTCCCGGACATGGTACCTCTCCGAAAGAGCGTACATGTCGCCGCAACGGTACGGACCCCACCGTTGCCCCGACCACGCATACGATGATCGAATGAGGTCAAGCGCGCCCATACGACCGGTCAATAACGAGGGTTTAAGCACGTGGTTGCCACATCTTAACCCATGGCCGCGTATCACGCCGTATACAAATGTCGCCGCTGACTTCACTGTCAAATTCACGAAACATCAATTCGAGCAAGCTAAGTCGTTAGAAGGGTGGGTAGGGTTCGATGATCATCGGCGAGCGCACGCCCTAAGATACTTCGGTGTCTGGAAAGTGCCGAGACAGCTGTTGGAACCATGTGAACTCCGATTGTTGCAGTGGTCGCAGGAGGACATTAACGCCTACTACAGACTGCTCGAACTTTCGTCTCTCCCCTTACCCCAGGAGGTCAGTGCCTACAGAGCCTACTACCTTAGAGACAAACACGACACCCATTGGGAATTGGGGCTCGAAGCGAATGTACTCGCGTATTACAGGAAGGTCTTGGGCTTACCCACGCCTCCTTGCCCTGTATAGGCCGCGAGGCATACGACACCGTATACCTGTACGTTTCCGAGGTGCGGCTCGGGTTCGACAGCAGTACTATGTTCGGTTCCAATATGAACTACGTTCGTACAACCGTTTGTTGCAGATCTTCAGTATAGTCGAGGCACAACCATTCCAGCCCGCCAAGATTGCGCAGGCTGCCGAGCCCCCGATCCGTGATCAGGCTGCAGTGCAACAGATTGAGCCGCCGGAGCGTCGTCAGCGCTCCCAGAGCTTGCATTCCAGTGTCGATGATCCTCCGGCAGCCCCCCGAGCTGTAGGTCCAGCACCCACAATTCTGCTACTGCCGCCAGCCCTGTGTCCGTAACCTCGGCGCAGCCGTAGAACGCCAGCGAGCTGACCGCTGTCGGCGCCTGCAGCTGGGACAGCGCCACGCCGCTAAGCCAGCTGCAGGTTCGCAGTTTCAGTTCGCGGACAGAGGCGACGGACGACAGCAGCCCGGCCACATTGGAGTCCTCGTCCGCTTCTTCCTCTTCTTCTTTGTCCTCGCCAGCGTACGTCAGTCAGTTACACGTGCAGACCGTTCAGCAACTGTTGTGCAGCCGCTAGCGACGAACTGGTGACCTGGACGCTACGGACCACGAGCTTCGCTTCCAAACATGTGGTGCGGAACAAGCTCAATAGTTGTCTGTGTCTTAACTGTCCTAGTTCGAAATCAGGCTGCTCGAAGCCCGTCCAGAAGATCGGGCGCTTCTTCGCCAGCTCCAAGAGCCGCCGGCACAAGCTCGCGGACGCTGGTGAGGAAAACCCTTACTAGGGGCCACAGACCGTTGGTAACTATTTGGTCAATCGGCGCGACGAGGGTGTGAGGATACCTGTGGAAGCTTCGTCAGCTGGAAGCACTGCCGTTGCCGGTCGTATCATACAGTAGCGCCTGCACCCCGGCGCTGCAAACCTATGTCCTCGGCCCGGGCGTCTGCGGCTAATAAAACTCGACCTGCCGTCGTCCTGTGATGATGACGGGCTGCCGGGCAAGTTTTCGATTCTGCGCTGCTTCCGGTCGCCGCGGGGCGAGGTAGCGTACGGCGTCAAGAGCTTCCCGCTGTGGCTGAGCGCCGCCATGGCTCGGCGGCTCCTGGCCGCGGGCACGACCAGCGCGGACAAGAATCGTTTAGCAAAATTGTCCGGTTATGTGTTAGAAGATACAGAACCCTCGCAACGTCTGGACGTGCTGTGCCAAGAGTTGGCGCTCTGCGTGGATGCCGCCCTGTCGGGGCACTACACCCACACCCACTGGAAGCAGCTGCATCTATAGCTGCTAGCCCCGTTGGTCACAAAGTGACTAGGTACAGGCATGGCACCGCCTCTCCTTGTTCTCACACAGTCGTGCAAAACTTAGCGCCAAATGAACGGGCCGCTCCGGCATTTTTACGCGGGCTAAATCCAAATTTTTCCCCCTGGAAGAAAGGCACGCGCTAAATTTTTCTTTTGTTGCGGGTAGTAGAGGGGAGGGGAGGTACAAGACAAATTCAAAGGAGAGAGGAGGCGGGGGGGGGGGGGGGGCAGGGTGAAGGGGGCGTTCCCCTCCACTTCCTTTTTTCGCCTCCCGACCGCGTACAAACGCCCCTCGAGCGCTGCGCCGGCCATACTCGAGCGCGCTTGCGTTAGAGAGGCGCAGCGCGTCCAGGTGTTGTTCTCGGGGTTGTAGCAGAGCGTAATCGCAAGCCGGTCGTGGCCGCCCGGTGCGCCCCTGCCGTACCTCTTAAAGACGTACAGTCGCGCGTTCCCGGCCGACACAACCGCCTTCTGTCTGCAAGTCCTCGACAACGTCGAGAGCACGATTTCCAGGCGTCGGTCTTCGTGCTCCACGTCCGCCTCCATCTCCAGCGCGCTCTGGCCGCGTAACCTCTGTAACTCCTGCTTGTGTTGGCCTATCATCTTGTGTACTGGGAACAGCTGCCTGCTGAGGTCGTGCTCCTGCTCGTAATTGCTGTTTTCTATGCGGAGGCGCAGCGCCTCACTGTCGACGTGCAGATCCTTCACGTCCTGTTCTCGCCTGCTGCTCTGCAAAGCGGCCTCCGGGCGGCTTGCACAGCTGCTCTACGTTGCGCAGCAGATCCTCGAACAGCTTGATCGTGTGCTGAGCAGTTGCCTCGGAACTTGGCGTTCCTAGCTGCACCAGCTTTCTTTTCTTGCGGCTTGACATCGGCCACTCACTTTTATTGTGTATTCCAGCTTGTCCGTAGCGCCTTTTTTTTCTGCCTGTAGTTGGGGGAGGGGCGCCCCTGCCCCTCCCTTTTTCATTCCCGAGCTCCGACGAAGGGCAAAAACCCCCGTCTGCTGGCGGTATTACGCGCAATTTTAATAAAAGCTTTGACAAAGTCGTTCGCAAAAATCCATTCAATTATTGCCTTTTTCGACCGTATCACATTTGCACTTTCAAAACAGCAGGGAAGGTCAGGGAGAAGTACGCGTGGCCACGCCGGCCGGGTCAAGGGGTGCAGGGCTGGAGGTTAGGAAGCGAAGGCTTAAAGAAAAAGGAACGGCGGAGCCACGTAGCACAACAGGAAATCGCAAAGGGTGATACGTTGTGTCTACCAAGCACAACACTGCTGATTAAAACGTCAGTTATCGAGGGGGGAGGGCACCAGGGAGAAGGAAGGGGGGCGCCCTCCCCCCGTCTAAGAACAGGGAGCGAAAGAGGGGAGGGGTGCCCCCCCCCCCCTCCCAGCTCTCTTTCCTTTCTGTCTTTCTTTTCTTTTTTTGCTATCGCAAACCGAAGAGATGTTACTGTTATGAACGGCGTGGGCGAGATCTTCTCCACTCCCCCCCCCCCTCCCCACATAAATGCCCTTCCAGCAGCAGCGAGCGGCGCGACGTCGCAAGCAGCAGCGCCGCAAGGCGCGAGAGCGCAAGACAGCAAACGGACACGCGCGGCAGGAGCCCGGCGCCGAGGCGTACAGCCTAAGCCGCATTAATGACCGTCTGCAGAACGACGTGTTGCAGGGGCGCGACGGGGCCGATGGCAAGGAGTTGATGCGCGTGCGGGCCTTTGTCAATGGCAGCACCTCGTACCAGGTTACACCGCAGGCGCGGCTAGACGACATCTACCAGGAGCCCGCTCTGTTGGTGCGCGCGCATTTCTTTTACCCAGCAGATCTGGTGCGTCTCGGGTTAGAAACAAGCGTGGCCGGCTCGGTGCTGGTCCGCACAGTTGTCTACATGTTGTGGGGGCAGGAGCTGAACCCCATGCCTCCGCTCTGGTCGCCCGAGTCGCGCCATCCACAGCGCATAATGTGGCGGGACGAAATTACCATCCACACCTTGCCGCGCGTGCTGGCGGAGCCATGCCTCTTGCAGATTACGCACCACCCCCCGCCGCCAGGCGCAGCCCGCTTGCGCGTGTCGCTGCGTGCCATCATAAATTACGGGGAGGCTTTGGACAGCGTGTTGCAACAGACGCCGGACGCCTGGTACACAGTCCTGCAGGCCTGGCGAGCTGTGCTGCAGGGTGCTGCCGCGGTGTGCAAGGGTTTGGGGCTGCCCCCTTTGGTGGAGCTACTCACGACCACGGGCCCGCCACCACCGCCCCGCACACAAATCGTGCTGCTGACCGCGCGGCTGCTACAGCTGCCTCAGCAAGCGGAAGCCGAGGCTCTCGCGCGGGTTGTGCTGACGCTGGAAGCTACGGCCGCCGGCGAGCCCGAACCTCCCCCCACTTGTGAGGTAGCGGTAGACATAAAGCGCATGTGCGTCGTGTGCAAGAACAAGGGCTCACTTGGAGTGCAAATCCAGACGTGTTGCCTTGACAATGGTCTGTGCAAGCGCCCGCGCTGCCGCGCGATATTTGAGCGTCAGTACTGCCCCGGCAACCCAGACTTTTGCAACTTGTGCCGTGCGCAAACCGAACAGGTATTCGCGCTGGGCGACATTCGGCTGCGGCCGGGCCCTGCCTGGGGCAAGACAAGGCGCATGCTGCGGGCCTTTTGCGACCGGGCCGCGCGGTCCCTCTCTGCGCCTGGCTAGCCAGCCCCCCATTCAGATCCGCATCGCCAATCGTAACCAGTAGCGTTGTCGACCCTTGGCCTTTGTGCACAAGAAAGTTTAGTGGTTTCAGATCTACTAGTATGGAATCAGTAGCCAAATTACCTTCCCGTATTAAATCAAAGAAGAGTTTAGCATAAGTGTGAACCGCTTGCCGCGAAGTCCCCAAGAATTGCTGTCTAAGCACCTAGCCCTGCTCCAAGGCGTGCGACCCCCCGCACGCATTCACAAATTTACTCTCCAAAGACAACAGGTTCCGAGACAGTTGCAATAAGGACCTGCTTATCATGAGCCAGCATATATCCATTTACAAACAATGAATAGACCTAGTGTACAAGCAGTTGTTCCAAGACGCGAGCCGGCTCGCGAAATATTAGGGAAGAGTCTCTGCTCTTGAAAGGCAGGAACACGACGCTTCATGACGGACTCCGTCATTAAAAACGCACTCGAAAGACAAGTCCGGATTCTTTATTTACGAAGCGGCCGGCCCCCCAAGACAGCATTTAGAAACTCTGCCACGGTTGGTTCCCACTCCGTCTGGCACGCTGTGCAGAACAAATCAAGTTTGTCGTGACGACCCCGCAGATCTGTGTGGGGCAGTTTGCTAAGCACGAGCAGATCGCAATGTATGGCGTACTCGTTCGCTATTAGCTCACGTGGCGGGATCTGCAGCAGCCTGCCCGTGCTTAATCTCCTGAAAGTCAAAGTTCTGCCAGGAGCCCAGTTGGCAGCGCAACAAAGACCAGCCGGAGCAGCAGTGAAGCCTCTTTTTCCCATTTACAAATTCTGTAATTTCACCTAGGCTATAGTCAAGCTGTCTGAAGCAGGTGAGACACCTAAAGGACGCGCCCCTCCCTGGCGACAGGCTGATCCAAATCAGTTCGGATGCAAAGCGTCTAGGCATGATGTTCGCGTCGGGTAGGGTATAAGTGTACAGAAAACTTTTAACTTCATCCAGGATATGAGGCCCAGGCGGCAGTTCCAATGGAATTTCTTCCAGCTTGCGTTTCTTGCTGGGGCACGGCGCGTCTGCTACGAGATTGCGCTGCTGCACACTTTCCTTAAAAGAGAGCTTTCTTTTTTGATTTGAAAAGAGATTTCCTGTACTATCGAGGGGGTGCGCAGAAAAAGAAAAGGAGGCGGGCAAAAAAATAATTTTTTTCCTCTTTTCATATTTCCGCAGTTCTTGCGCACTTTCTCGTTTCTTGAATGAAATTTGGCGACAAATCTTCGGTGTGTGTTTTCCCGGAAAAACTACCTGCCCCCTTTTCTTAGAACGCGGGGCCGGCAGGTCAGTGACGTGTTGCCAGACCTTGCGGTGCTCGTCGTAGCGCTCTACGCTTGCGAGCGCTTTACCTTTGCAGCTGGAGCCCCCCAGCACATACAAAGCCATGAGGAGCGCCACTAGTTTGTTTTACACGGCCGCCCGCAGGTGATACTCTGCCTCGGGCAACACATAACAAAAACGGAAGCGGTCCCTGTAGCAGAGCCCCTGGACGAACAAAACGCAACAGAAGCCTAAGCCGCCCGAGCGCAGCCAGGCCGGCCAGTTCGCCGGCGCCAGGTAAAAGATAGTGCCTAGAAGCAAGTACAAGGGCCAATGATGCAGATGGCACCAAAAAAAGCCAGTCTCGTCGCCGGCTTTAGCCGCGCCCGGCCGCGCAAACAGCCAGGCGCTACCCGCGGCGCGCCGCCTGGCTGCCCTGCACAGCCGGGCGCGCAGACTGCACGGTTTATAGCGTTTGCGGTCCAGCCCCGGCAGCAGCACAAAAAAAAAACCACCAGCACACTGCAACATAGACGCCAACACAGAAGGCCAGCGTCTGGAACGAGGCCGGCCACACCTCGTCAGTGACCGGGGCGAGCGAGGGGGGGAGAGGGCAGGGTAGTCTCATGTTTGCTTGTAAAAGACAACAAGAGCAAGCGAGCAGTGCATTGGGGTTTGGCCAAGGGAGGAGGGAAGGTGTCTAGGGGGGGGGGGGGGGGGGGAGGGGGAAGGGGAGTAGTAGAAAGAAGCGACGGCCCTGGGATGCTCAGCCAGAGCCTCGGCGCCAAGGACTTTGGCGGGCTCTGGCTGAGCGCGCCCGTGGCTAGCAAGCAGCGAGGTGCGACGCGTGCTGGCCAACTACATCGTACTTCTGTTCAACTACCTCTAAGCGGCCGCGCGCAGGGGCTCCGCGCAGCCCGGGCGGAGGCGTTCCTGTCGGCCCCCGGGCTTGACACTTTTTCTTTTGTCGGCTTCGTGCTATGGCCGGAATACCAATATAGCTAGTTTTTGCTTAGTAAGTACCTAGCATAGTGTGGGTCACACTAGCAAAGACCAAAGAGAGAGAGAGAGAGAGAGAGAGAGAGGGGGGGAGGGAGGGGGGGGGGGGAGATGTTCTCTCTGTCTTTTTCCCCTGTTTCTTTCTTTTTCTCTCTAGGAGAAGCAAAAGTCGTTCATGCAAAAGTGTGGCTTTCGCACCTTTGCGCTGTCCACGCCGGGGGGGGGGGGGGGGCACATACGCGCCGGCGGCAAAATCTGCCGCGTGAGTTACCTGTGGCCACAGTCGGACCAGCGAGTCGTCGGCTTTTATCAACGCTACTACCAAAGCCCCAAGGGGCTGCACGACTCCTGCTTAGTGTTGTACCCCGCCAGCCGCCAGCTGTGGCGACGACGTCTCGTGCGCGAGCTCGTGAATCGCCCAGGGGGGCACCTCGTGCTGTATAACATGAGTGCAGAACCGCTATCAGCAGCTGTTTGGTTAAGTTGGTTAGCAGAAGCTGGAGTCCCGGCTGCTAAACTGTCTTCCTTCTGCCGTACTTTGGAAATGGTAAACGGGCCTACCCACACTTATTGGGACCTAAGCGGGCCTGTCGAGAGGCTTCCGGCGGCTGCATCGCATACCACCAATGCAGGGACCGATCAGGCTCAGCGAAATAATGCTGACATTACCAATGCTGACATTACTCAGCCTCCGCAAGCCAATGATAACGTTGCTCAGCCTCCGCAAGCCAATGCAGAACCCAATGCCGACGAAGATGGACTTCCTGCTAACAGCCCAACTCTCGTACGCCAAAATGCTCTTTATCGTAACTCATAAGAAGCAAGTTTTTATTAAAGAAGTCGTCAAATTTCTGGGTGTGTGATATGGCTGAAAAGGCAATGCCCCCCGGAAACCCCGGGGGCATTGCATTTTTCGACCGTATCACATTTGCGCTTTCAAAACAGCAGGGAAGTTCAGGGAAAAGTACACGTGACCGCGCCGCCCGGGTCAAGGGGGGGGGGGGGAAATAGTCGGAACACTCCGCACCATTTTTTTGCGGTGCCAGGATTCCTCTTTTTGCACATAGGTTTGTAAAGAGCGTGATATGGCTAACAAAGGCCAAAGCCAGCCAATTTTCTTTTCACGGGTCGGGGTGCCCGCTTTTGACGCGGCCGAGCCATGGCACAGAGGCAGCACCACGAAAACGACGAGAGCAAGATAAGAGCGGGGCTACCGCCCCCCTGCGCCGGGCTCGGCGTGCCCTGCTTTGCCCTATCCAACGCACAGCGGCGACGCGAGTTGTTGGCTACACTTTACTGCCACTGCCTCTGCTAGAGGAAACGCGGCAGGACTTGCTCACACAAGCCCGTGCGCGGGAGCCCGGGGGGCAGCACGACCTGTGGCAACTCTGGTGCCTGTTTAGTAACAACCTGCACGGGACTCGCAGCTTGTGCAAAAAGCGAAAGGGTATATACTACTGGCGCCAAGATGCGGTAAATGCGCTAGTGCGTCTTTTGTGCCAGCTAGACGTACCTGCCAACAGCTACGCACAGCACAAAAGCCAAGCGGTCCAGTGGGAGTTTCTGCGGCGTGCGTACCTGGGGGCGAACCCGGCAGACCTGCCGCTTGCACGCGCAACACTCAACGAGGGCTTCCAGGAGGCGGCGACCATGTGTTACCATAAACTGGTGGCGCGCCAGTCCGTCCGGGTCGCCGATGCCCTGCGTCTTTTGTACGCGCGGCGAGGTGATTTATTATGGGCTCGGGTGCAATCCCAGCAGTGCTCGCAGCTACTGCCTTTGTTCTTGGACGCGCTCATCCTGGGACATGGCAGTGAGTTCTACTGACGCGCGCGATGACCGTGCGCTGGAGGCTCTGGCCGAACGGCACGCACACCTGCAGCTCGGCGCCAAACCCTACGCGTACTTAAGCTGTGTGTTGGAGCGCCGGGGTTACGCGCTGAGGGGTGTGTGTTCGGAGCCGCACGTGGGCCCGGGGGACTATCAGATTCTTTGGTTAGACCTCAACGACGGTTACACGCGCTGGTTCAGCCAGGAGCTCGCGCCCTGGGCCGAGTCGCACCTAGGGTGGCCGACCTGTGTGTCGGACTTGATTGGTCAATATTGGGGCCCTGCTGGCATGGGGTGTTGAACTTATTTCCACGCCCCGTCGGAAGAAGCGATTTTTTTATTTCTGCACAATCAATCGTGTTTCAGCAACTTCCTTCGTGCAGCAGCGTTTGCAGGCGGGAAGTCATTCAGAACCCCCGCCAGCCCCCAGTCGCAAATTTTGTCTTGTGTCTCCCCTTCCCCTCCCCTGAGTCCAGAATGTACAAAAAAAATTAATAAGAAATCTTTGACAAAAGCTTTGATCTTGGCATCTCTCTCCCCCGCCTTTTGTCAGCTAGTGGTCGACCCCGGCGCCGAGCACTTTCCGGGGCTGTCGCGCGGCTCGCTGCAACGACTGGCAGCGCTGCTGTTGCCAGGCGGGACTAGACCTCCCTGGCTGGATCTGGTGGCGGCTAGTAACCGTACGCATGGAAACCTGCTGGCGACCGTCGGTGCTGGGGTTCTTGATTGGGGACTCGGCTAGGCAAACTACCTGGCCCGGTGAGGAGTCCCCGACCTTGCCCCCAACCTTTCTGTCCATTTTTTCTCTTCGCGGAGCCGATAGGTTGGAACTAGGAGAGGGAGAGGGGGGCGGGCGAGGAAAGGGGAGGGCAGGGGCGCGCTTTGCCGGTGTACAAAAATAAAGAAATCCTGGCAAAGTTTTTAATCTTGGCACTGAGAACTAGGAGAGGGGGGGGGGCGGAAGGAGGCAGGGAGGGGGCAAGCACGATATACCTATGCATTTTCCTTCCTGTCAGGAAGTGGGAGGAGGGAGCGCGCCAAAAAGTTCTACAATCTTTTTGTTAAAGCTCGACAAATTCTTACACCCTTGGGGACGGGGGAAGACAGCTTGATCCTCCCCGGCCCCTTCCTCTCTTGGTTGTCAGTGCCGATTATTACAACCTTGTCAAGTATTTCTTTTATTAATTTTTTTACACCGGCGAAGCGCGCCCCTGCCCTCCCTCTCCCGCTCCTAATTTTTAGACAGTGGACTAAGACACACCGCCCCCTTCTTCTTCCTCCTTCCCTCCCCTTTCTACCCCCCCCCCCCTCCCCGTCTGTTCCCTTTGTTGTTGGGCAAAAAAAATTCTTTGCCTTTTTTCATATTTTCCTGACCTTGCGCACGATGATGGCCGAGCCATTGCACGGACGGGATTCCGTCTTGGTAGTGAGGCTCTTGTCCTCCTAGCACATTGACCACCGCCCATCCATCCGCCACAGGGTCGTGCTGGAGCACGGTGCTCCGCTCCTAGTTCACAGTGCCCCCTAAATGTAAGACCGCCGAGCTGTAATTTAAGCGTATTCTTTTTCGTACACTCTTGGCGCCCCTACCCCTCCCCCTTCTTTCTCGCTCCCGCACAGTGGACAAGCCATGGCACGGACAGGACGCCGTCGTGATGGTGAGGCTTTTGTCCTCCTAGCACATTGCCCACCGCACACCTATCCGCCGCAGGGTCGTGCTCGAGCACGGTGCGCAAGATCTGCGGAAATATGAAAATATGAAAAATGGAAAAGAAAGTTTTCTTCGGAACGCGTTTGCACGCGCTCTGAGGAGGGACGGGGGGGGATAAGGGAAACAGAGGGACGAGAGGGAGAGCGGGGAGGGGGGGGGGGCACACCCCGCCCCTCCCTGTACACGTTCTCAGTGCCGAGATCAAATTTTTTTCTTTCAGTTGTTTTTTCTCGCGTGGTTTTTTCTTGTACACCGGCGAAGCGCGGCCTTTTCCCTCGCTGCTTCTTCTCAGACGAGCGCACGAGGGGGGGAAGGGAGGAGTGTGCTGCTCGTTCTCAGGCAGGTGCATAGGTGGGGGGCACAAAAATCCTTCTCCGCCCCTCTCTCTCTCCTAGTAGTTCTCTGATGCGAGTTGAGCTCATTCTGAGCAGTTTAGGTTCTTGGGCCCTAATCTAACCAGCGTTGCGGGTGCAATCTTGTTGTACGAGGAGAAGTCGCACCAGTGTTTGTCAGTGGTTGCAACCACGGAGGGAAACGTGTCGGAACCTGTATTGCTGGCGTTGCAGCTGGCGGAATGTAGCCCTGGCGCCGCCGCGCGGCAAACCTTTGGACTTTTCAACATTTCGAGCTTCAGTAATTGCACGTCGTTCAAAAGGCCGTCCTTTGAAGAGGACGGAGTTGTTGATGACAGAATTGGCTTTCACATGCTCTTGTACAATGACGCGAATGGCAATAATTACGGACTTGCACAAAGCACTGATAACCCCAACAGCCAAATGCCCAGGCTGTGAGCTGGATCCGATGGCGCTATGGCCCCCCGCGCGCTCTTCTCCGGAGTAATTACAATCCATTCTCCGGCATACAATCAATCAGTCGAGGCGCAGCGAACAAATATACTCCCCCCGAAAAAAAGAAATAAAATTTATTTAAATTGCAGGTTCCTCTTCTCCGCTCACCGCGTCTTCCGTTCGCCATAGCAAACTGTCAATGCAGTCGTCGTCGTACACTATGTATGTCGGGCCTACCATTTTGGTAGTGACGAAAGCACTATACGCATCGTAGTCCTTTAAACACTCTTGCAGGAACGTGCGATACTTTCTCTTGAATGACAGGTATTCATCGCCTTTGAGGATGAATTTCTCCGTGCCGTCCTCCAAGTCGGACAGATCCAACCCAGCAGTGCCCCATATACCAAACAAGTAGTCCACCGCGTGGTAGAAACATTTTATTTCAACCTTTGTTTCTTCGTCCAGCAGATGTTCATCCATGCTCGAGCTCAGCGCCCCTACAACTTCATTTGGAAACAACTTGGCAAAGTTAATATCTCCATTCTCGCCGAACATTGTACACATTTTTTCTTGGTATATCGCCCCACATTCTCGCCAAATAACGCGGCAAATCTTATTGCGTTTGATTTCGGGGCATTGTCGCTTTCCTTCGAATTGAAAGACTGCGTTTAGTTTCCTCCAATCAACAACGTACTTGAAGAAGTATTCCTGCAGTTTAATGTAAGCTTTGACAAAGACTTTTGATTCGGGATAATCGTAGCAAATCGAAAGTCTGTCGACGACTTTCAGCATATCTTCAAGGAACTTTCCTTCGAAGTTATTGAACTCCTCGTTAAAGATGTTAACTGCAACCAGTGGTTGATGGGCAAGGACACGCAGGTCAAGAAACCCTCTGCTCTCGTTCCACCTCAAGTGACAGTATTGGAGTTTAGTCTCACCAGCAGCCCTTTGGAGAATTTCTTCACACAATTCGATCTCGTGAGCACATCTTTCAATGCTCCCAAGTTTCTCCATCGCAACCAATCAAGTATACAAATAAACATTCATTTTCTCGCGTCGCAGACACCTCCGCGCCCGCCGCCCTCCCCCCCTCCCCCACACACACCCCACCGGGCGCCATAAGACTTAGACCTGAGGGTTCTATGTTTGACACTTCTTTGCCTTGTCGGCTCCAAAGTATTCGCGCGGCACTCGCACTTACAATAAACGTTAAGCAACAACGACCCGATCTGTCTTTTATTACAAAAAATAGAGACTTAGTACCCTAACTGCTCCAACGGGCCATAGTTAGGGTAAGTCCATGCGCTGCCGGCCGACCTTTGGCTGCGAGCCACCCCGAGTTTGCAACTTGGGGTGGTCGGCCGGCAGTCTATATTCAAAGTCTTCTCCTCCCGTCATCACTGACCGCAGCATTCCCCCCAGCCGCACCGCCACGCAACGAGGTCGGACGCACATCAACGCAGGGCTCGATCTCGGCCTTTTTGCTCTCGTCGTGTCCGTGAATGACATACACATTCGAATTCCAAGGGGGTCTGGTTTGTGCGGGTAGTTGAATTTGAGCTAAGGTTTCTTCCAATGCTAATTCTCTTTCCATTCTACGTATTGGGACCTCTCTCAATGTTACTTTATAATCAATGGGAAGCGACAATTGAACCGAGGTGTAACTTTCTAAGTAAACTGCCAATCGCAGGAGGTGCACAAATCAAGAATTTTTAATAAAACATGACAAAAACTCTGGCGCTGCCGGACCACCTTCGACCCCCACGCCGCCGAAGCTAGCGTGCTCATCGATTTTCCGTGTCCAGGAGACCCTTGCAATCCGTAAGATCTAAGCGTTGGAAGTCTGTTAGCTGTGACAAAAAGGGCAGCCCGTCTTTTGTTAGCTTCTTGCACCCCGAAAGGTTCAAATCCTGCAGCGCCGGGAAACGCGCCACCAAGTCGCGCAACCCCGCGTCCTTTAGATCGTAGCACCGAGACAGATTAAGCTTGCGCAAGCTGGACGCTCGCGCCTTGGGCGGTTTCTTGCCCCTTGGCCTACGCGAGGGTTCTTCGCCCGTTAGTAGAGAACAATCTGAAACATCTAATTCTTCGAGCGCGGGGAAGTTGGCCGCCGACAAGTACGCCCAGATCGCATCCGTTAGCTTGAAGCAGGTCGACAAGCTTAGCCGCCGCAACAGAGGAAGATTTCCCGATAAGTGCGCCACCCCCGCGTCCGTGATCTTGGCGCAATATTGCAGACTGAGGACCTGTAGTGAAGGAAAATTCTTTTTTGACAAGTGCATCAAAACTTGGTCAGTGGTCCAGGGGCAATAAGAGAGATCTAGCTCCTGGAGCTGCGAACAGCCCTGTTGCGCAAAGTGAGTCAGACCCTCGGTCGTAAGCCCAAAGCAGCGAGAGAGGCGTAGTCGTTTCAGCTGGGGGGGCAGGTGGCGAAGTGCCTTGTACGTGATGGCTGCACAAGATTCCAGATCTAGCTCTTGGAGATGCGGCAGCAAGCTAATGACTTGCTGAAGACCTTTGTCCGTAAGCTTCGAAAGCCCTCCGAGAACTAGCCGCCGAGCCCCGCTGAAGTTTGTTACAAACTGCGCCAGCGCGTCGTCCGCTAGCTGTGAGCAGCCCGACAGATCTAATCCTTGGACGCGGAGGCTGCGAAGCATTGCCAGAGCCGGCGGGTCAGGGAGCGTGTTATTGCGTACCACTACTTTACGAACCGGCGCGCCCGCGCGTGCCCAAGCGCAGCCATACTGCAGCAGCAAGTGTACATCTACTGGCTTGCTCAGGTCCAGCTCGGATAGGTCGTGTTTCTTGCTTCGATATTCCAAGAAATCGTCCATGGACGTTGTGCCAGCAAAGAGGCTGCTCACGGAAAAGGGGCGCGGCGCACCGCTCCCTGCCTTGCAAACAGTCTTGCAAACCTTCTTGAATGGAGGGCTTGGTGGCGACGAAGGCGGCGTTGGAGGATCGCTTGGGGGCAACGGCGACGACGGCGAGGACAACGCCGGAGCTTCTTTGCGCATAGTAGCAGCAGCTCCTTTTCGTTTAGGCATTGCTGGGAAACACCAAAAATGGCTTTTGCTCGTCACACAAGCTCCCTGAGTCTGTGCACAAGGGGGGGGGGGGGGGGGGTGCTGCCCCCGTCTCACAGAGGGGGGGGGGGGGGCGCCCCCCCCCCCTCTCTTTCCCTGTGAAGTGGGGGGGGGCGCCCCCCCCCCCCCCTCCTCCTTTGTGCACACACCCTCGGCTGGCGCACCGGCTACGTGCACGTGATGGACGAGGCAGACTTTCAGGCGTCTGCTGATGGCTTGTGGCACACCTGCACTAAGAAGGAGATAGTGTCCTTGGGCGGGGCTGTGCATCTGGCAGACGTTTTTCTAGAGCTGCAACGCTTAGCGGACCTCATCCATCGCATTTGAAGTTGTAATTAAAAGACTTCTTTAGCGCTAAACTCTTAGCTGATGCAGCTCGAGAGCTTGCGCCAGGCGCTCGACTCCTGTGGTTGTGACTTGCAAAGCCTTGCCTAGCTCTAGCGATCTCAGACCCGCCAAGCCGGAAGGTTGCGCACTCCCTCCCCCTTCAGAAGGAAGAGGGAGCGGGAAGATAAGGGGGGAGGAGGGAGAGAAGGGGGCCCCTTTTTTTCAGACAAGATTTTTCTCTTTCTCTCTTCTTTTGTTTTGCACAAAACTTGTCGCCAGATTTTGCGTATGTGCGCGCCTGGAATGATATGGCAGAAAAAGACAGTATTGCCAGAAAAGCCCGAGAACGCTGCCTTTTTCGGCCATATCAACATGCACAGATCGCCGAGCCGCCCTCGCTAAAAGCGTCATGAAGAACTCAGCCGCTTGGGCGTCGGCGAGTCCTAAGCCCCGCGGGCTGCCCTGGTGGCAGCCCGCGGGGGTCCATGAGGCAGTCGAGATCGCGACACTTCGGGCTAGCGAGCAGCAGAACCCCCCGGCCGCAAGAAAAGCGTGCCCCGCCGGAGAAGACAAGAAATGGCCATGGCTGCGAAGTCTGAGATCAAGCTCCAACATATTGCTGGATCAACATTTAACCAACCCCAGCCCGATGCGCGCAGGCACAACCGCTTCCGGGGAGATCGTGTGAATGGCATTGACGGTGCTTCACGAGCGAGGGCTCTGTATGTCGGCTCCTTTTGGTGAGGCGAGGTACGGCTTTGCCTGCCACACGCACAAAAAAAAGAAACGCTAGCTGACCAACAGCAACCATGAGCACCACCACTTCTACCAGCACGAGCCAGGCCGACCAGACGGAACGCCGGCCTGCCCCTGCCTCCGGGGAGAACCCGCCTAGAAAGAAAGCACGCCTGCAAGCTGAGCGTGCGCAACCCGCTACCAGACCTGTGCTGGCGGAAGCCGACCTAATGCTAATTACGCGTGGGTCGGACCCCGTCAACCGCGCCTTCTGTGCCCAGCGCCGCAGGTACCGGGCCTTTTGGGAGGTGTCCACGGGGACAGAAGCTAAGGTCGCAGCCTTAATAATATGCCAACGAGTTCGAGAGGTTAGCGCGAACGCAGAAGCAGCGTGCTCTTTGCTTCGTGAGCTTTTTGGAGCCCTGGCGGGCGCTTGCGCGCTGCTGCAACCACTGCAAGAAGTCAACGAAGAGGCCGTCGAGCGCGGAGAGTGCTACGCCGTGCGTGAGTGTGAATGGGAGAATTGTGGGGAATTATTGTACGACGAACAGTATGAAAAGTGTCCGTGTGGCGCTGTCTGGGCCGAATTTGGGCGGCAGCTGAACAAAACCTCGGCCTTGTCGCCGGGCCAGATGAGCTCAGCGCCTTGCAAGTCATCTTTGTGCTAGGATTTTGAAAAAAGAAGGCTTGGTCGTGATTTTCCCTTGTTGTAGCTTGTGGCTGTCGAGCAAGTGCGCGCTAAGAATGTACAAAAAAAGAATAATAAAAAGAATCCTTGACAAAGTTTTAATTTTGGCACTGAGAAGTAAGAGATGGAGAGAGAAGAGTGGCAGAAAGGATTTGAGGATATCCTTCCTTTTATTACGAACACGCGTCGAGGTCCCTGAAGACCTGGTCGAGCAGCGCTTGTCTGAGGCGCAGGCTGGTGCGCGACGGTCCGTCGTGTCTGAAGAAGGGGCGTTCATCGTCGGGCATCATTAGGTTTTGCCACAGGAATGAGACTAGGAGCAGCCATGGCTCCCCGAGAGCCCTGCCGAGGTCGGCGGCCCGGCGGAGCTAACGACCAGAGAGCGCAGACGCCTTCGTGTCCCCGTTGGTCCGTCCCATACCAAAACACCCGAAATGCGCGCACGCTCCGAGGAGCATATGCTCGGGCGGACCTAGCACAAGCTCGGGCGGGCCTAGCACGGCTCGGACGGCTCCAAGCTGCGCCCCGGCGCACTCACTCTCCTAGTGATCTAAGGCTCCATTTTCACTTTTTTCCCCCGAGACCATTTTTTTAGGATCGTTCCCTCCCCTCCCTCCCCCCACTGTCCTCTGACAAAAAAGGGGAGGGGGGAAGGAAGAGAAAAAAATGGGACGTATTTTCCCGCGGGGCAATTTAGAGCCTCGCACGCTTAGTAGCGTGCGAGCGCAGCTATTGGGTGGCGGAGCATATGCTCGGGCGGTCCTAGCACAAGCTCGGGCGGGCCTAGCACAGCTCGGACGGCTCCAGGCTGCGCCACGCCGCATTTTTACTCCTAGGGATCTAAGGCTCCAATTTCACTTTTTTTTCCCCGAGGCCATTTTTTTAGGATCGTTCCCTCCCCTTCTCTTCCCCCCTCCCCTCCCCTCCCCCACTGTCCTCTGACAAAAAAGGGGAGGGGAGAAGGAAGAGAGAACAATGGGACGTATTTTCCCGCGGGGCAATTTAGAGCCTCGCACGCTTAGTAGCGTGCGAGCGCAGCTCTTGGGTGGCGGAGCATATGCTCGGGCGGACCTAGCACAAGCTCGGGCGGGCCTAGCACGGCTCGGACGGCTCCAAGCTGCGCCCCGGCGCACTCACACTCCTAGGGATCTAAGGCTCCAATTACACTTTTTTTTCCCCGAGGCCATTTTCTTAGGATCGTTCCCTCCCCTTCTCTTCCCCCCTCCCCTCCCCCACTGTCCTCTGACAAGAAAGGGGAGGGGGGAAGGAAGAGAGAAAAATGGGACGTATTTCCCCGCGGGGCAATTTAGAGCCTCGCACGCTTAGTAGCGTGCGAGCGCAGCTCTTGGGTGGCGGAGCATATGCTCGGGCGGACCTAGCACAAGCTCGGACGGGCCTAGTACGGCTCGGACGGCTCCAAGCTGCGCCCCGGCGCACTCAGTCTCCTAGTGATCTAAGGCTCCAATTACACTTTTTTCCCCCGAGGCAATTTTTTTAGGATCGTTCCCTCCCCTCCCTCCCCCCACTGTCATCTGACACAAAAGGGGAGGGGGGAAGGAAGAGAGAAAAATGGGACGTATTTTCCCGCGGGGCAATTTAGAGCCTCGCACGCTTAGTAGCGTGCGAGCGCAGCTCTTGGGTGGCGGAGCATATGCTCGGGCGGACTTAACACAAGCTCGGGCGGGCCTAGCACGGCTCGGACGGCTCCAAGCTGCGCCCCGGCGCACTCACTCTTCTAGGGATCTAAGGCTCCAATTTCACTTTTTTTTCCCCGAGGCCATTTTCTTAGGATCGTTCCCTCCCCTTCTCTTCCCCCCTTCCCTCCCCCACTGTCCTCTGACAAAAAAGGGGAGGGGAGAAGGAAGAGAGACAAATGGGACGTATTTTCCCGCGGGGCAATTTAGAGCCTCGCACGCTTAGTAGCGTGCGAGCGCAGCTCTTGGGTGGCGGAGCATATGCTCAGGCGGTCCTAGCACAAGCTCGGGCGGGCCTGGCACAGCTCGGACGGCTCCAAGCCGCGGCCCGGCGCACTCACTCTCCTAGGGATCTAAGGCTCCAAATACACTTTTTTTTCCCCGAGGCCATTTTCTTAGGATCGTTCCCTCCCCTTCTCTTCCCCCCTCCCCTCCCCTCCCCCACTGTCCTCTGACAAAAAAGGGGAGGGGAGAAGGAAGAAAAATGGGACGTATTTTTTTGCGGGGCAATTTAGAGCCTCGCACGCTTAGTGGCGTGCGAGCGCAGCTCTTGGGTGGCGGGGCATATGCTCGGGCCGGACCTAGCACAAGCTCGGGCGGGCCTAGCACGGCTCGGACGGCTCCAGGCTGCGCCCCGGCGCACTCACACTCCTAGGGATCTAAGGCTCCAATTTCACTTTTTTTTCCCCGAGACCATTTTCTTCGGATCGTTCCCTCCCCTTCTCTTCCCCCCTCCCCTCCCTTACTGTCCTCTGACACAAAAGGGGAGGGGGGAAAGAAGAGAGAAAAATGGGGCAATTTAGAGCCTCGCACGCTTAGTAGCGTGCGAGCGCAGCTCTTGGGTGGCGGAGCATATGCTCGGGCGGACCTAGGCCAAGCTCGGGCGGGCCTCGCGGCGGACGCCCCGTGGCACGTAGCGTGCCGCTCCAGCCGACACCGCAGGCTGCGCCACGCGCTAGAAACTCCAAGCACGTGTGCACTGCGGCACACTCCCAGGCTCGCAAAAACTCGGAGTTTGGGCAGTGTTTTTCTCACCCCAAGCACGCCGACGCACTCAGCGCCCGCTCCGTGCCAGCTTGCGCGCAGGCCAGCGCCAGGCGGCCGGGGCTTAGCCGGTACTTGCGCACTAGTCCTACAAAGACGGGGTATCTCTCGCCGTCGGCACAGAATAGGCAAGTTGAGTTCGCGCCTCGAGCACGGCCGGCCTCCGATGGAAGCAAACATACGCGCGCTCAGAAAACACGAACACGCCTCCTGGTCCGACATGTATTGGATACTAGTAGTAAAGATTTCCGGTTAAAAAAGTGGTATGCCCTTGAAGACGCGCCGGGAAGCACGCCCTTTTTCTTCTCCTTAGCGTGGTGGTGACAGAATTTTCTTTTAATTAAAAGCTTGACAGAATTTGTAATTTAATTTACACGTAGATAAACCACCGACGGAAATCCGGTAGTTATGCAAAGAACCAAGATGGTTTCTCCGTTGATGTCGCTGACAGTGCGCTTGGCGTTAGGTTCTCGCGGCGGGCTGGCGTCTGCCGCGAGCCAGCCCCCTATGCGTAGTCCTTCCATGAGATCTTGTGTAGAATCCGTGGTGCGAGCAAGCCATCGTTCTTGGACCAGCGCGCGATTGCTGGAGCAGACAAAGATGCATGTGTGCACAAGGGCGCAGAAGGTGTGAGACAGGACCTCATAGCACCCGCAAAGGGAATTACATCACCTGGCCAGAGCTCCAAGCAGTCGGTGTGTAGCCCCAGGCCAGCGGGCTCTCGCGTCGAATCGACCGCAACGACGAGCTCCGAGCTGGACACGACTCGGGGGGGTCGAGCTCTCTTCGTGTGGGCTGGCTCTAGCGAGCGTTTTAGGGCTTGCTGCACGTCGCACAGGTATACGTCTCGTGTCCAGCACATTTGACTCAGGCGCTCGAGCTCGTCAGCCAAGCGCTCGCCACTTCCGGAAAGAAGCTGAGTCAAAAGAACTGGGTCTAGACATGACATGAACACAAGTGTGTACCCTCCTCCCCTACATTTGCCCTGTTTCTATTTTTTTTCATCTTGTAGACCTTTGCTGAGCGACGACGTAGCCAGCGAGAGCATTGAGCGTTGGCGGGCCGTCCCCAGATTGCACAGTATACGATCTTGAACACTTCGCTTGTCCCAGAACCAAAGCAGGAGCATGCAGCGGTTCTGAAATTCCCTGCACTGTCTTTTGCTAGCCGACTCTTCCACCACCGAACACAATGCGTTTACTGCAAGATAACGGCACCACGCAGCAGACACACAAAAATCGAAAACACGAGATTGAAACACGGAATCACGAAACAACGAAACGAGCAATCTATGCACAGAGCCAAAACACGAAATCGAAACACGAAAATCACAACCAAGGCACGAAACGAGAAATCTGCGCACACAGCCAAAACACGAAATCGAAACACGAAATCAAGACCAAGCCACGACATGAGAAATCTGCGCACAGAGCCAAAACACGAAATCGAAACGAGAAATCTGCACACACAGCCAGAACACGAAATCGAAACACGAAAATCACGACCAAGCAACGAAACGAGAAATCTGCACACACAGCCAGAACACGAAATCGAAACACAAAAATCACGACCAAACAACGAAACGAGAAATCTGCGCACACAGCCAAAACACGAAATCAAGACCAAGCCACGACATGAGAAATCTGTGTACAGAGCCAAAACACGAAATCGAAACACGAAAATCACGACCAAGCAACGAAACGAGAAATCGAAACACGAAATCAAGACCAAGCCACGAAACGAAAAATCTGCGCACAGAGCCAAAACACGAAATCGAAACACGAAATCGCGACGAAGCAACGAAACGAGCAATCTGCACACACAGCCAGAACACGAAATCGAAACACGAAAATCACGACCAAGCAACGAAACGAGAAATCTATGCACAGAACGAAACTACGAAATCGAAACACGAAAATCACGACCAAGCAACGAAACGAAAAATCTGCGCACACAGCCAAAACACGAAATCGAAACACGAAATCAAGACCAAGCCACGACATGAGAAATCTGCGCACAGAGCCAAAACACGAAATCGAAACACGAAATCGCGACGAAGCAACGAAACGAGCAATCTGCACACACAGCCAGAACACGAAATCGAAACACGAAATCGCGACCAAGCAACGAAACGAGCAATCTGCACACACAGCCAGAACACGAAATCGAAACACGAACATCACGACCAAGCAACGAGAAATCGAAACACGAAATCAAGACCAAGCCACGACATGAGAAATCTGTGCACAGAGCCAAAACACGAAATCGAAACACGAAATCAAGACCAAGGCACGAAACGAGAACTCTGCGCACACAGCCAAAACACAAAATTGAAACACGAAATCGCGACGAAGTAAGGAAACGAGAAATCTGCACACACAGCCAGAACACGAAATCGAAACGCAAAAATCACGACCAAGCAACGAAACGAGAAATCTGCACATAGAACGCAAACACGAAATCTGCACACACAGCCAGAACACGAAATCGAAGCACGAAACGAGAAATCAGTGCACACACAGCCAAAACACGAAATCGAAACACTCACGAAATCACTGCCAAACGACGAAACGAAAAATCTATGCCCAGAACGAAACACACGAAATCAAAATACGAAATCAAAAACGAGAAACCAAGACAGGGAATCAACACAGGAAGTCTGAGACAAAAAAAAATGAAAGCACAAGACGAAATCAGGAGACCTGAACGAAAAAGGAAGGCTCTTGGCTCGAGCACAACTTTCTCTTGGTTAAACAAATATTATTTGGCAATGAGAGCCACCGCAAAATACCCAAAAAATGAGTCGCAAATTTTATGTGCACATTGTTTAGGACCGTAAACGGAGACATGACGTGATGTGCACGCGGGTTCGACAATACGTTACGTGATGTGCACGCGGGCTCGACAAGGCAGCCGGAAACGGTTTTACCTTGCGAAAACAGTTTTTCCGGGGCGATCCCATGTGCAGACTCCTTTGCGAAACGACACTCTCTCAAGATTGCAACACCTAAGCAGTGCCTGAGAATTCGCTGCAACGTATTCGCCTCTGATAGGAGGGCTGCCTCCGCAGTCTGGAAGGTCTAAGCACAGAAAAAAAAGGTTCTGCAGTCAAAAAAAACGTACTCTAGGTACTTGACATTGCGCATTCTAGCTTTGCAAAAAATATGATTGTACCTCCAAGAGTTGGTTGGCGTTAAGATCCAACGCGCCAATGACCAGCCTCTTCACTAGCAAAACAGCAAGCTATCCCTGTAAGTCTTGCTGCTCACAGCAAGAGCAAGGATGAGTTGTGAGCTTACAGGGATAGCTTGTCTTAATGACGGAAGGTTCTTTTGTAACCGTTAACGGGTTCTGCATAAGTTGCTCGCTCTTTGAGAGACCGCCCTTTGCTTTTAGTGTGTATCTGCCCCTTTTTTGTGTGCTGCGCACAAAGGAAGCAAGCTCTCCCCCCAAAAAAAACGGCTCGTTTCATGTTCTTGCTTATACTTGCAGACGGTTCTTGCATCATCCAATTGAGTACAATGCTCTGGAACTGGTTTGAAAATACACTTCTTTTAAGTACTTATCTGTGAGTGCTCGGGGGGCGGCCTCCCCCGAGTGCGTGTTCGCACAACATAAAAAAGCCTTACACACTTTGTTCATGAGGCAACGCAGACGCGCTGTAGCAAAGCACCTGCTGCCATCGTCGACGGCCGAGGGGGAGGCTGATGATGCGTCCCGGGCTAGAGCGCGCCGTGCTGCCAATCGCATGACTGCACGAGATCACCTCCTCCTAGCAGTTACGCAGCGAGGGCGCAAGATTCGCAGCCGCCCTTTCACGGTGTCGAACTTGACCCCTGCCTTACAAACGCCCGGGGCGCAGCGTGGGCGACGACGACGCTGTGGCACCGTTCCCTTGCCGACGAAGAAGGGCGACGCTCAGACGGAGAGTAAATCAGCAACTTCCGCAGAGCGCGCGCGTCTTGCTAGCCCGGAGCCGCACTCGGGTGACGACGACGACGACAAAGAATGTGATGGTCAGGAAAGTTTGAAAGGTGCGCACGAGGTGGAGATGCAAGTGGAGGGTGTGCAGGGTGAAGAGCCAGCTCTCTCACGGGTCGGGGACGAAATTAAGGGCGAGGGAGTCGAGCTGCAGCCAGGCGTGGCCTCGCCGTCCTTCAATTTGCGTACGCCCTGCGGCCTGGACGACGAGTGCGCACAAGAAGATGATCACGCCCAAGCGCCTCTGCCCGATCTCCCCCAAGGTCAGGAATCAGGTGCAGCCTTGTTGTTGCTGGCGGACTCGGCGACGCGCTCCCCTGTGTATGCCCCCAGCTCTCCTACCGCCGGCTGCAGCGTCGCCAGACCCCTGGAGAAGAAGCAGTACGACTGGGACAAGATTGCGCAGGCCACGGAGCCAAAGTGCCCCGGCTGCCTTCTGCGCATAGCGGCAGACGGCTGCCACCGCTGCGTCAGCTGCGACCGTGCCACCCACCCGTTCGACGCCTGCTCTGTGGCCATCGGCGAGGAGGGCCATGGGCAGGCGCGCATGTGTGTGCCTTGCAACCAGGCTCAGCACGCCGAGGCCAAACACCAGCGCCAGCAGCAGCACCAGAAGCAACAGCAGCCGCAGCAGCAGCAGCGCCCGCCCGCGGCCCCGCGCAAGCCTTCGCGCTTCAACGTTTTACAGGGAGCCTTACCCAACTCGTACAAAGCTGAGGTCAACCAGGCCCGCCTCGTCCTGGAGCAAGGAAAATCTCTGTCCTCTCGTCGGATCTGGCGCGCCTCAGAGAAGAAGTGGCTTTGCCTGCGCAAGTCATGCCTGCGCGCCAACGAGTACGTCATACTCCCAGACGGGAAGGAGCAGCCGTGCCAGAACTGCGCCACGCCCATGCAGTACAGCAGGAGCCGGGACCCCACGGGCTACAAGTGGGGGACGACTCGCTACACCTGCGCTACCTACGGCTGCAAGGCGGTGGCGACTACTTTCTGCATGCCCAGCTGGGAGTGCTTCTGCAGCGCCTGCGGCGTGGTGGAGCTGCAAGCTGCCGCTGCTTACATAAACAGTCCTTGCGTGGTCTGCGGCCAGACCAGCGTCAGGCTCAGCGGAGATCTACTGGTGCCACTTTGCTCTGATTGCCCCGTGCCCGTGCCCGACTCGGAGAGGCTGCAAGCGGCGGAACCCCGTGCCCCCTCTCAGCCCCGCACACGCGCAGGCGAAGAAGAAGTAGAAGAAGAAGAGCTCCAGGAGGATGACAACACTGACTCCGATTAAAGTGGGGGGGGGGGGAGGGAGAGTCAATGCTTGTTTCCTTAAGGTCTTTTAATTCAATCAATAAAATGTCTTTGCTCCCCTTGGGTGTTACTAGAAAAGTAAAAGAAACTCCTTTTTTGAAAAAAATACAAGCTGTGCTGCGCGTGACTCGTTGCCCGCAGTGTTTTTTTGGGGTGCTATCTACGGCTATTTGTGTGCTGAGAATGTACAAAAAAGAAATAATAAAAAAATCACTGACAAAGTTTTAATCTTGGCACTGAAAACTTAAAAGGGTAACATATGTATTAAATCCGACAGTCTTAGACTTGGCACCGGGGACTAGCAAATGAAAAGGGGGGGGGGGGAGGAGAGAGAGGCGGGGAAGGGTTTCATATTCCCCACCTATGCACCTGTCTGAGAACGAGTAGCACACGCATTTCCCCTCGTGTGCCCGTCTGAGAAGAAGCAGCAGCGGGGATATGGAAGGGGCGCGCTGAAAAAGTACAATTTATGCTGAGTTAAATTCGACAGTCAGAGGAAAAGAGGGGAGAGAAACAATGGCAGAAAGGACACTGAGAAGCCAGCCCACCGGCACGGGGTGGAGGGGGGGCAAAAGTAAGTAAACTGTTTGTGGGAGCCCATAGAGGGGGGGGGGGGCGCCCCCACCCTCCCTTGTTCTTTCTATGGGAAGGAGAGAGGAAAGGAGGGAGAGAAAAAATGGCAGAAAGGACACTGAGGAGCCAGCTTGCCGGCTGAAGGGGAGCAAAAATAAGTAAACTTTTTGGGAGCCCACAGGGGGGGGCGCCCCTCCCTTCCTTTGTCTTCTTTCCCCCTGAGCTCGGGGGGCTCAAAGAACAGAGGGAGCGCAAGGGGGGCGGGGGAGATCGCAAAAAACTACAAAAAAATAGATGAAACGCCTCAACCCCTAATGCCGGGCGCCCTTATTCTTTTCCTTCTCCATCCATTTAAGTTTCTTAATGGCGCTTTTAGCGAAGGCGGCTTGGCGGTTTTGTGCATGCGATATGGCCGAAAAAGGCAGCGTCTCCAGGCTTTTCTGGCAATACTGCCTTTTGCGGCCATATCATTATAGGCACACACATTCATTCGCAGATTTTGCGGCAGGTTTTGTGCTAAAAAAAGAAGAGAGAAAGAGAAAGAGAATGATAACTTACTGTCTGAAACAAAAGAGAAGGGGGGAGGGGGAACCTCGCGTAAAGAGACCGGAGCGTCCCGTTCATTTGGCGCTCACTTGATGCCTTCAGCTCCGCCAGTTCCTGTTGCCACACTGACAGCTCCCGCGCCGTCAGGTCCTGCTGCGCCGACATCTTCCGCTCCGACACCTTTGTCCACAAGGGCCGGCCCGGCATTACGGTTCGAGGTTTTTGTGGCGCTCGGGCCTAACTCACGCGTCAACCGCAGCCACAGGGAAACGGTCGGCGGGACGCTACATTAAAAAAGTCATTTTCTTTGTTTCTCTATTGGTACAGAAGCTATCTAAAAATAAAAAAAGAATCATTCCGGGCCTTGAGTTGTGTCTATTGTTGGCAACATGTGCGTTAGCCTTTGTGTGTGAGGCTGCGGAGAAGGGGCGGAGGTGGAAGGGAGCCACGGTCCGACGGGGGGGAGGGGGGGGGGGGGGCGCGACACACACTACACAGTCTGCTCCTTGTACCACCTCCAGATTTCCAAGAGCAAGATGTACATGGCGGTCTTGATATTGTATGCACTGTCCATGCTGTTATATTGGGTTTGGCAGGTGCTAAAGTCTGTGGCAACGTCCTTGCGCACACCTGACACCACTGCGACGTGCCCCCCAGTTTCGGCCAGCAGCAGCAAAGCCTGCCGCTCGGTATCTGTCTCGGTTTGTGGGTGCGAAGCCATGTGCACCAGGTAGCGATGGGTGTCTACTCTGCGGTCTGCCACTACGACCAAACCGAAGCCCCTGTCGTACTTGTTGTTGCCATCGGCGTCGCTGACATCTAGCAACACGCAGTACCGTGTCCCGTACCTGCTGTCGACGAACGGGTACACGGCCATGTGCGCGGCAATCGAACTGCCGAGCTGCACCCCCCTGCAGTTTCCATTGTTGTTTAGCAAAGCCCGCATAGCCGCTCGCAGATCCGCCGCTTCGTTGCTGTTGGGGTACTGTGCACTCGAGAACGAGGCCTTGGGCATGTAGCGGCTCTGATAGCATTCGGCTATGGCGGCCAAGGTGGTGCGTCCGGCGACACATTCGATAGTACCAGCGGAGGGACTGCGCGCGGGGGCAGGAGAGGGGCTAGTTGTGGGGAGCAAGGGCCCCCCACACATGCCGGTGGTAGAGTTTTCCACCCAGCCCGCGGCGCACTGCGCAGGGAAAACAGCTTTGAGGGGGCTGATCCACGTGGTGGGGCCGGGCAAGGAGTCTTTTTTACGCAACGAGAGCGTTTGTAGAACGAATAGAAAATACCCGCTGGGAAGCTCTCCGATGGCCAAACCCGTAGCGCAGACTTGGTCCTCCGGAATGCCGTTGACGAGCCGTGCAAAGCTCTGGTCGTACCCAATTACAGTGCAATCGCTCACAAGAGGAGTGGCGGTCTTCAGAGGGGTGGCCCCGCTCCTGCTCATCGTATCCGCCAGAAGCCACGCGCGCCGGCAAGGCGCGGCCCCTCCACCATAAGCGGCTTCGTTTGTTGAAGCGCCGTTGGCACAGGTGATAAATGCATCCAAGCTTGTACAGGTAGTGGCCGCGCCGCGCCAGTCGAGCCAGTACGGTACAGGCAGCTTCTGTTGGGAAATCGCCGCGACGCTGCTGCTGACAGTACTAGCATTAGTCACGACCTTGCAGACAAAAGCGCCGTCCACCAGCGCAGCTCGCACTAGCACCCGCCACCACCACCACCACCACACCATGGACGACCTCCGCCTGGGTCGCGGTTGTATCAAACCTGGTGTCTCTTGTTTCTTACCTCTATCTATCTCGCTCAGGTAGAGGCCGCGCCACGGTCTCTCGACATGTGCTGGGATCAAATAGGCGGGGGGGGGGGGGGGGGGAGAAAGCGGGTAGAGGGGTCGGGTCTTCCCCCCTTTTCCCCCCACCCACCTGACGTTTAGAAAGCAAGAAAGCAACGGGTCTATCTGGCCTGCCACAGCCAGGCCAACGACCATGGCAGCCTGGCCGAATACTTGATGGACCACGAGGTAGCCAGGGAGGCGTGGCCGAAACTGTTCGAGCTCATGCAGAGATATGCGCGTTTGCTCTGCCAACTGGCCCCAAGGTCAGGCTCTTGGACTCCCTGCTACATGCAGAGCAGCCCCTGTCTTGCTCAGCACCAACAGCCTTGGACAAGGCAGTGCGCTCAGGCATCCTCTCCGCCGCAGCCGGAGAGGCTGTCTGCGACAGCCTGGCAGTTCTGTTCTACCTGACGTTGTTGGCTAACGGGACCGAACATTTCCCTTCCGAGGTCATTGATAATAAGAATAGCCGCACTCGGGGACCAGCCAGCGGCACACTGGGTAGGGTATACATCCTTGATAGACTGGATCCACGCGACCCCTAGGCCAGTTCGTAGACCTACGGCCTGTTCGATGGTTAGGAATCTTCCTGTCGAGAGCACGTTATCGGCGAGCGCCTGGCTGCATACTTGATCGTTCTGGATGCCGTTGAGTAGCCGGCCCAGAATGTTGTCTTGCGCTCTCATGCTAGTGCACGTATTCCCGTGTATAAAAGTATTAAATTTCAGGGATGTGTTGCTGCTGTTCATGGCGGCTGCCAGCGAGGTTGCGTGCGCACAAGGGGCGCCGTGCTGCCAATCGCATGGCCGCACGAGATCACATCCTCCTAGCAGTTGCGCAACGAGGGCGCAAGATTCGCAGCCGCCCCTTCACGGTGACGAACTTGACCCCTGCCTCCCGAACACCCGGGGCGCAGCGTGGGCGACGACGACGCTGGGGCACCGTTCCCTTGCCGGAGCCGCACTATGGTGACGACGACGACAAGGACTGTGGTGGTCCAGAAAGCTCGCAAGGTGCGCACGAGGTGAGGATGCAAGTGGAGGGTGTGCAGGGTGAAAAGCCAGCTCTCTCACGGGTCGGGGAGGACATCAAGGGCGAGGGAGTCGAGCTGCAGCCAGGCGTGGCCTCGCCGTCCTTCAAACTGGTTACGCCCTGCGCAAGCGGAGATGGGCTGCAGGAAAACGAAGACGAAGAAGACGATCACGCCCAAGCGCCTCTGCCCGATCTCCCCCAAGGTCAGGAATCAGGTGCAGCCTTGTTGTTGCTGGCGGACTCGGCGACGCGTTCCCCTGTGCATGCCCCCAGCTCTCCAACCGCCGACTGCAGCGTCGCCAGACCTCTGGAGAAGAAGCAGTACGACTGGGACAAGATTGCGCAGGCCACGGAAGCAAAGTGCCCCGGCTGCCTTCTGCGCATAGCGGCAGACGGCTGCCACCGCCGCGTCAGCTGCGACCGTGCCACCCACCCGTTTGACGCCTGCTCACGGCCCCGCGCCAGTCTTTGCGCTTCAACGCTCTACAGGGAGCTTTACCCAACTTGTACAAAGCTGAGGTCAACCAGGCCCGCCTCGTCCTGGAGCAAGGAAAGTCTCTGTCCTCTCGCCGGATCTGGCGCGCCTCCGAGAAGAAGTGGCTTTGCCTGCGCAAGTCCTGCCTGCGCGCCAACGAGTACGTCATTCTCCCAGACGGGAAGGAGCAGCCGTGCCAGAACTGCGGCACGCCCATGCAGTACTGCAAGAGTCTGGACCCCACGGGCTACAAGTGGGGGGCGACTCGCTACACCTGCGCTACTTACGGTTGCAAGGCCGTGGCGACTACCTTCTGCATGCCCAGCTGGGAGTGCTTTTGCAGCGCCTGCGGCGGAACCTAGTGCCCCCTCGCAGCCCAGCACATGCGCAAGCGAAGAGGAAGTAGAAGAAGAAGAGCTCCAGGAGGATGACAACACGGACTCCGTTTAAGGTGTGTGGGGGGTGGGGGGGGGGGGGAGGCACGCCAAAAAGGTGCGCAAAGGAATACGCTGAATTAAAGCTCGACAAAGTCTTACACTTGGCACTGAGAGATAGGAGAGGGAGAGGAAAGATGCAGGGGGGGATAGCACGAATTGGAAGAGGCGCAGGTCGAGATTTCCGTCGATGACGATACTTCTGAAATCTGGCTGGTTGCGCACTGTAACCTGTGCGATGCCAAGCGCGCACAGGGCGCGGAAGAAAAGGAAGGCGGCGGGAGTGCAGCGCTCTGGTCCATCGTCGACGAGCTACGGACCAGGAGGCTCCGGGAAGTGCTGGAGAGCGAGCTGCAACGGAAAACACTGGAGCTGGTGCGGGGTAGCAGCGCCAAGCAGCGCTGGCCCGCCTGGGAACCCAGGGGCTCTGCTCGGGCAAAGACTGTGAGTCGCAAACCATCGAGGTCCATAAGACAGATTTCTGGTGGACCTGTGCCTTCTCTCTCTCTCTCTCCCTCCCCCCCCCCTCCCCTCCTCCTCTTTCCTTCCCTCCCTTCTCCCCCCCACCCCTCCCCCTCTCTCTTTCTCTCTCTCCCTTTTCTCCAGAGCAAAGTACCATTATAACAAAGTAAAAAAGGAACAGACATCCCCAACTGACTAGCACAGGATATGCAGACCCCCGCGGCCTCGCAGGAGCCAGACCCTCACTGGGTCTCGGGCTGTCGCATATTATTTAAAATCAACAAATTGCTGCAAACCGGCACGAGTCGCGTCAAGCGGCAAAAATTCGCACGCAACTTTACGCTCATGACGGGCGGGTGCCTCCACCTCACGCTCACCGAGCAGAAATTAATGTCGGGTTTCTTGTGCCGGCTGGCACGTAACCCACACGCTAAAGTGCTCAATCGAGTAGCCTTGGTGCAGGTCATACACAACCCCTCCGCCCTCATTGTCGACCCAGACGCACGCCAAACCCCGCAGCTCACGCCCAAGCGCTTTAAGGAATTCATGCAGCGCTTCCTCGTCGTGCTAGCGCGCCTCATTGTCGTGCGCCTGATCGCCCAAGGCTGGCCCCCCGCCGAGGCCTGGGCCGCCTGTACTGCGCACGTGCTCCAGAGCCACGGGCCTATCGAGAAGTGGCAGAATCTGGCCGACACAGCCGAGGGGGCCCGGTGCCGCCAGCTGAGGAGGTACAACAAGCTCTCATACCACCTCGTTTTCCCCAAGCTAGTCCTAGGCTGGGCAGACGCCGGCTTGCTCATGTGCGAGGCCATCGCTGAATTTGCGCGCCTCTATCCGTCCTTCGCGCAGGACCTCGACCTACCCACAGTCGTGGACCTCTCCATCTACAAGAAGGGAGGGGGCATGTGCCGCTACCCGTTCTGCGACAAGGCCGAGCGCAAGCCCTGCGCCGGCTGCTTCCAGACCGCCCCGCGCAACCCGCCCCGCAACGGCGAGAGCAGTCTGTCGTACTGCCCCTTTGGCAAATCCTGCAAAAACCCAGTATATGCAGAACGGCCTTTGCTCCCGCTTGCACGCTACGAGTTTTGCCCGCCATCCGGCAGTTTCGGCAGCTTCAGCTCCAGCTCCAGCTCCAGCTCCAGCCAGCCTGACCCCTTGCTCTGCAACCCTTCGCTCGAGTTCCTTGCAACAAGCCTTGGTTTTGAAGCCTGCGACGGAATGACGGACAAGGCATTGGAAAGCTTCGTTCTTCAGGCCAGCGTCGGAGAGACTGCGGTCACACGGAGGGGGCCTGCGTGGCAGGAGCCTGACGCCCCCGCGCGCTTCGGGGCGCGAGGTGCCGGCTCACGGAAGGAGGGTGCTGCTCGCCCCTCCCCCCAGCCACACCCTTTTCGTCTGGAGCGTGTGCGTGCCCAAGAGGGGAAGGGGCTTCAACCAGTCCGAATCCTCTCTGAGCCCCTGCCAGAGTCGGCCCAGGCCAATACAGGCGCAGGCGGGGCTGGCTGCACAAAAAGCCCGCCCCCCGCGCCAGTATTGCCTGCCAAGAAAACTCAGGTTCGGAAGCACCCAACCACCGCGTCGCGCCGCTCTGTGGGCCCTCTGCCTTGGGGGGCACAAGTCGCGGGCCAGGTCCGTCGCGCGCCAGTCACCGAGCCAGCGCCAGGCGGGTGCTCCGCCCTCACGCTCGGCGGGCCACACCGCTACGCGCAGGACCAGATGAGCGCGCTCCTGCGTGCGCACATTGAACCTTATTTAGGGCAGCATGTTCAGCTCGAAAATGTTGTTTGGAAAGCATCGGGTTACATCATGGGCTATACGACCAAGAATACCGCCGTCTGCCCCTTCCGCCACGGCGCGACGGGCTGTGCCAAACCACACCACTCCAATCGCTTGCTCGTGACCTTGGGCCAAACCGAACTAACAGTTACTTGCCTCAGCGTGCATTGCGCTGGGAATGTATCCCGGGCGCGCTTCCTGCTGCCCCCAGCCACGCGCTACAAGCTCTGCCTCGCGCAGCCCTGCACCGTCACTCTCTCGCCGCCCCCTAATATTGCAACCGCAGCCAGCAACTCAGATCCTGCCTCTCCGCACGAAGAAGAAGAAAAAAATATACCATCGGACAAAAACGAACAAGAAGTTGCTACAGCCGAGGGAGAGCAGGATGCTACAGGTACATAGTCTTCCCCCCCGTGCGCCTGTGCATTTTGATTCATTTGTTTTGTTTGTGTTGTTCGTTTATATCCAAGGGCCAGTATTGTCCACAGAATCCAAGCACGCTTTTCCCCCGCGCACACGTTTCCTATTTGTATGTATGCAGGAGATCGCCGGGGAGCACGGGAGCGTTTGCGCAGAGCCACACAGGTCATCCCCCCCCCCGGGGGGGGGGGTGTTGTGTGTGTGCGGGAGTTTTGGGGGGGGGAGGGGGCGCCGCCCACTTTTTTGGGATGGGTGGTGGGGGTGGGGTTAAATTGGGCAATTGGGTGCGTTCAGGCCTATCGACAAAGAAATCCATCGGCCCCCGCCTATTATGTACATGCAAGGTGTGATGCTATGGAATATAGGGGGGGCGTCCAGGCCACCCCTCCTCCCTACCGGCCCGTGCGCAGGGGAGGGGGGCAGAGAGCGCGCCATGCGAAAATGGAAACCGGCCGAGGCAGGCCTATCGACAATTCTAGCATATTATTTTTGAATAACCCCCCCCACCACCTCAATTTTTTGGCACACATACGCCCGCCCCCCTCACATGTGTTTAGGAGGCGCACAGCTCAGCTGCCGGCGAGCCCTCCTCGTCGTTCAAGCGCCTCCGGCGCGCCAGCACGCGCGCAGTGCGAGGAATGGGTCGGGGGCGCCCGGGGCCCCGGGCAAGGACTCAAGCAGCTTCAACAGCTGCTCTAGTTCCTGCCGCACGGCCTCGCGGCTGGCTGCGGTGTGGTTTAGGGCGTAGCTGCGGTCGTAGGCCACGCGGTCCGACACCGCTTCTCTTTGCATGGTCCAGGCCCGCTGTACGGTGTCGGCGAAGCCCGTGTTCTGCGCGTACACCTGCGACTTAGCCACCAGCCCTTCAGCAGCGCCCTGCTCGGGCCGTGCCAGGCGCGCCAGCGCCACGAGCTCGGAGCGGTTGCAGCCGTAACCTGGCAGCAGCGGGGCGCCGTCGTCGCCAGGGGTACCTGCTGGAAGCTCACGCAAAGGCGCCAGCAGCCAGTCGGAGGCATTGCAACAGCCTCCCCCGGCTGCCATCTCCAACAACACGCCGAGCGCCGTGACCGAGCGCCCCCAAGCCGTGGTGCAGGCCTGTACCTGCGCCTCTAGCCGTTTCAGCTTGGCCTGATTTTCTGCGCCCGCCCTCTCGGCGCGCCCCAGTGCCGTCTGCACTGCCGCCGAGAGCTTAGCAGCACAGCGCGCAAACTGCCGCCGCACACACTGCACGCTCTGCGCCTCCTCGGCCTCTATCGCGCCCTGCAACAGCCGCCACTGCCCGAATATCTCACCCTGCGTTTCGCCCAGCGGCACCCCGTACTGCGCCAACCTGCCTGCGGCACTGAACGAGCTGCACCACAGCAAACCAATCGCCACGGCCGAAATTGCTGCGCGCGCTTTCCAGTAGGACCTCCGCGGGAGCGCGGGCGGCGGCTGCAGCGGCAATGGGCCCGCGTTGGCTTCGCTCTCGTCGTCTCTCTTCCTCATAGTAGCGTCGTCTTTCTGTGTGCGCGACAAGAAGCCAAAAGAACTAGGGTTCGACAAAAAAATGAGGTTTTTGTTAGTTATGGGCAAAATGTATAGACAAGAAAATCCGCGCTGGTTCGCAGCCCTCCCCCCCCCCCCCTATTCACTTCCTTTTCTCCGCAAGGAAGAGAATAGGGGGGGGGAGGTTGGGGAAAGGGGAAGGAGGGAGGGGGGCTTGGAGTAAAAGAGGCCGACCAGAAAAGCGGGGGGCTATTAATATTTAAAAGGCATGGACTTGCCACGGGTGCAAGCCGGGACGTTAGGTGTTACAGCGGCAGAAAGTGCGGGGGCAATTTTGTCGAGTGGCTATTTGGAATTGCTGACGTCTTTCAAAAAGGACATTGCTGCATGGTCAGGCAAAGCAGAGGCTATAGCAGGCGGAGAACATGTAGTGTGGAACTTAACGAGTGGGTATGGCGCCTGGGCGTACGGCCTGCCGAGGTGTACAGCTGGTCACGCGACGGGGCGGCGCTCAGGCTTACTGAGCTCAGCGAAAAGCGCCAAAGGGCTGTTGCTATACTCAACCACCTGCGCAACAACACCAAGGAACTTTCAACCGCCGGCATCACACCGCCAAAGGCCTCGCTTGAGTACCTTTATTTGTGCGGGGGCTTGCGCGGCCCCTGCGATCCGGCTGGGGAGCTTCGACAGGTAAGCGAGCTGAGTGAGTTGCTGTCGGAGCTACGGCAACGACACCTAGCTGCTGATGTAGATGTAGCACAACTGTTGCAGCGGTTCGGCCAACAGTGGAACTATGCCAGAGAAGGACAGGGCGCCTATGCCGTTACGCTAGAGCGCATGTCCTGCCTAGGCCCTGACTTGTTGGACGAGCTAGACAGCTTGCGCCGTAGTTACCTGAGCGAAAGCAGGGGACCAGAAAAGAAGGATAAGCTCAGAGGAATTCTGGCACGGGTTAGTGGGGCCATAGCGAGATTTGTGCTGTTTGGTAGCGGCAAGGCTGCCATGCCCTGGAGAGTGTCGGCGGACACCAAACCCGAGAACTTTGTTAAAGTGCCGCGGGCAGGGGCACCCACGTCCGTTGTGCTGATAGACGTGGATTGTTTCTACCACGAAGGCGAGGGTAAGCGCCCTGGCCTGTGCGTTCCTGAACTCTTTGCGCTGGGCAAGCGTTTGCACGTGTACCCCCTCCCCCCAGAGCTGCGGAAAACAGAGAATGCGGCTGCGCTAGTGGTTATGCATTTCCTAATGTTCGTCTGCAACTGGCTCCGCGAAAGAGGCTGCAAGTCCAACCCAGCCTTACGTCAGGACATATTCTGCGAAGAGAGCTGTCCAGGGCTCGGTGATCAGGCAACCATTGTGCGGGGCTTGGAGCTGCTGGGCCAGATTGACCGTCATTACCAAACAGCGCGCGCCGAGCGTCTAACTCTGATCGCGGGGCTAACCTGGACCATGCAGCATCACCACCTGGGGTTTTATACAGCGTGCTGTCCCGTGGGCACTGGTCGGCTGTACACTTGCAGTTATAACTACCGTCTGCTGTTGCGCCTCGTCACTTGCGCGCGCTGCCAAAAGCAGAGCGCGGGCGGAGCTCTCCTGGGTGCCCTAAGCAAGTTTTATAGCACCGTGGTGCAACAGAGCGAGCTGCTCCAAGTAGCCAAGAAGAGCCTGCCGCCTGACGACTCTTGGGGCGCGCCGTATGATCCTGTCAACCCAGAAGCGAGGTGGCTGTGCTGCCCGAGCAGGGCACAGTCGTGCCGATGCCCACTGCTCTTACCAACAAGTCAGCTTTGTGTGTAAAAGATTTACTGACGCCCGAGCTTATCCTAAAGCTCAAGTCGGCTTTCGAGGCTAAAGCAATACAGCCCCAAACAGGCACCAGAATTAGCATCCAGAAGATTAAAGGTCTTCTGGATGACGAAATACTAAGAACCGAAGCTCTTCTCGGAAAAGAAATACAAAAGATTACCAAAGAGGAAATCCGAAACCTCGCCGCATCGATAAGAAATCTGCAAGATTGGAAGCGCCTTGCCTTGTTGTCGGCCCAACCGAAAGGGCCCAGAACAAATAATTATGAACAAGAGTTACAACAGTGCACAGAAATAGAACAGACTATCGATACAAAACTTCAAGCGTGGGCAGCGAATGCTAAATGGCAGGAGGCGCTGTGCTGGGAGCCTTTTGCGTTGTACGGTCTGTATTTGCTAATCCAAACGCTGCGCCGAGTACCAACACAGAACGAACAGCCCGATTTGTACCAAAAATGGCGCGCGCGCGCGCGGGGCGTGCTTTGTGCGACATAAGCCGTCACATACTACCAACGCAAAGCCTGCTTTGTCTTCTTCGACCTTACGCCAGTGCCAAATTTTACTTATCGACAGATACTCTGCAGCAACTCTTTCAAAATGCACGCAGATTGGCTAAACGTGGAGAAATCAACAGAGACGATAGATCTCTCTTCAAAGCTGACAGAATGTGCCAACTACTAAGCAACTCTATGCTTGAGATCAAACGTTTAGTGGAAGGCCAAATATCAAACCAGAGCTCCAGTCAAAGGTTATTTATCAGATCCGTCTGCGCAGATTTGCCAGTATGTGTGCAACCGCATTACAAAGCGTTAAGATTGATGTGGACAATTGCTGGGAACCCCGGGCTCGTAGCAGGCTTTCGCAGCGATCTGCTTTGGGCGGATCACAGCGAAAGCCTTGCGTGTCTCGATTGCTTGTATGAGCAATCTCATCAGCTGCCGAATGGCGGCAGGACTGTTTATCCACATTTGCTTCCATTGCACGAGTGCACGTGTGCAGTGGCTGCAGAAAAGGACGCGCTTGAACTCAAAAGCCTAAATGGCCCCTGTGTACACACGCTTTTCTTGCAGGCCTTTTTGTGTACAATATTTGTAGAAGTCTACAAAGAGTTGTCACTCCAACCGGAAAACAGCATGGCTTCAAATTCAAAAAACTCTTCAAACTTGGGGGCACTACTTACATTGCGAAGAATAAAAAGCATTTAAACTCAATAGTACAACTAAGTTTTTTTAAGGATTAAAGATTTTGTTGAAGCTATGATCATTGTCGTAATCTGCAAGCAGACGCACTTACAATAATGGAGCAAAGTCCTCATCGCGCTCTAGGAGCCTTGCGTTTTCCTGCGCGTGTTCCAATGTGGGTATTACCTCCTGCAGCCTTGCTAGTGTCTGCGTCAGTTGTAGGTAGTTTCGGCGCAGCCGCCGCTGGTACATCTTTTCCATCCTTGCGCTGTCGGCCCGTGCGCACTCGAGTCGCTGTTTGTAAAACCTTGCAGCACGTGCGCTTTCATCCTTGACACGTGCTAGCTGTTGTCGTAAATCTTCCTCGTCGCCTGGCCGCTGTTGCTGCACGATGTTTGCTGTGTTGGGCGCTATCTGAGGCTGCAGCCGTCGACCACACGACGGACTTAGGCACAGACATCCTAGTCCTATTGCTAGAGCCCACAAGAACGCAAAGCAAATCGGCTCTATTCCACGCAGGTCCAAGTTCAGCGGGAGGTCCGGCCACATTTTTTATATCTTCTGCACGTGCCGCTAATTTGGGAATAAAGCGAGAGAGAGGGAGAGCGGAGGAGGAGCGGGGGGGGTGGGGGGGGGGGAGGGGGAGGGGGGGAGGGAGGAGGGGCAACCAATTTCTCTCCATCCCCTCGCCCCCTCTCACATCCCCCCCCCCCCGCCGCTCTTGTTTGTGTATAAAGAAAAAGGGTTGCGCCCAAAGACGGTGGTTGAGTTTTGTATGCTTGATCAGAATACACTGAAGGAATTCCATTGTTTGCTTGACCTTTACGTCGAGTGCACCCAGTGTTTCGGGCTAGACGAGCAAAACAGAGAAAAAGCTATATGAAGCAAAATCTGAGGCAGAAATCGCCATTGCATGGGGTAAGATAAAACCTGCTTGTGCAAGGTTTGGCTGTTTCTACCGGGCCTTTTCCAAAGTAAAGAATCTAGCAAAACGTCACCGAAACAATGCTGCAAACTTGCCCCAAAAAACTATCATAGGGAAAAGGTTCCAGAAGCTGCAAGAACCCTACACGCTCCTGCCCGGGGGGTGTCTGAGGGCAGAGCAAGATTTTATCTACGTGGGTACGCGAATGAAGATTTTGTACTGCTCAAGCAAATGTTAACTTTAAACAAAGCAAAGCCTGCAACAGAAGAAATCAACAATATTTTTGGGAGGTAAGAGTCCGGCTGCTGTTGCACAAAGAAACAAACGGATTTGTATCACCGGTGCTGCGCGCCTTTGTTGCCTACACTAAAGAAAACTACGCAAAAAAAAAGGGATCCCGTCTACTACATCTGCCTGCCCGTAGCAGGCACAGACTTCTCCTTCTCTGATCCGGGTGTCGTGGAAAAAGTTCGCCAGCAATTTTTACTAGACCTTGCCACAGAAAGAAACGTGTTGAGCAAAGGTCACTTGCTTTATCTGGACACGCGCGGGCGCCGCTATGCGTACAACAAGGAGATACAAGCAATCCGATGTGCAGACTGGGACTACACGCGCATGATCCACATCAAGCCTGTATGTGTCAATGCTAGAAGATCTGATCAAGTGCATTCTTTTCTGCAAAAATTGCAAGAATCACCAAGAAAAAATCCGAGTGTAAACGAGGTAGTCAAGTTTACCAACGCAATCAGCTTCTACTGTGGCTGGTGGCTAGAGGAGGCAGAGGAGGAGGGCAGAAAGGAGAATGGATGCTTACTTTGGTTGCAAGTGGTCAACTCGTTGCACAAAGAGGTTGTAAACGAAGATGGCTCTGTGGAGAAAAAGAAGCAGGTATGTGCTTTATGGTGCGCAGACCTTCTGACGCAGGGCAGAGACAGCCCCTTCTTGGTTTGGTATCAGTATATGCAAGAAGGTGTGCAGAGTGGCTTAAGACAGAGTTGTACGACAAGAACAATATGTCTTTATTTCCCTACCTCTTCAGATACGGTCTCCTCGAAAAAGCAGGTGATTACTCAGAGGGAAAATACCAGCTAGCCTCTCCGTGCAGAATTGTGCAAGACAAAGACGTAACAAACAAAGCTCTGTATAATTCTATCTTATCTACCCTCCCAGATGGCCAGGTTGCAAGGCATAACGTTTTCTGCTACCTGGCAGAAGAGATGTGCGAGCTAGTGCTCAAGCACATGCAAAGAGAATGTACCAGCGCGGTCTTAAAAGTAAAATAAGTGTTTTTAATTCAACAACTTGAAAGGTCTTGCTGGCGCCAGTTCGCGCCAGCAAGAGGAAAGGGTGTGAGGGGGAAGAGGGGTGTGGAGACTTTTGCCCGGGGGGCGGGCCCGCCGCCCGGCCCGCCCCCGGAGAAAAGGAAGGGGGGGGGGGGGGCGCCCCCCCCCCCGGCGCCCCCCCCCCCCCTCCACCCTTTCCCTGCTCCACCTGAGCCCCCCTGAGCCCGGGGGGCTCAAAGAGCAAAGAAAGGGGGGAAGGGAGGGGGGGGGAGAGGGAAAGGGAAGGGCGCAAATGGTACCAAATAAATATATAAACACACAAAACACCTCCACTAAGACGCCCCCCCCCCACTTTTTTTGTCACGTACCCAGTCTACATCCAGACTGTCTGTTCTTAAGCAGCAAGAAGAGCCCAGACGGAGCCTGCACTGGCAGGCTGCCAGTGCATAGTTCCGTCTGGGCCGGAGGGGCGCCGCACGCTCTCGACGACTCAACTATCCTCGCGATTTCTTTTTTCCTTGTTTTAATTCCGACAAAAGAACGAAGAGGTGAAGGTTTAAGTCAAAAGGCAGCAGCAAAGATTGTCGCTGCAGATCACACTGACTAGCAAACGTGTACAGGGAAGAGATCGTTTTCTGGACACGTTTTTCCGGGAAAACGCGCAGACCCTTCGCCCCCCCCCACACACACACAGAGCGGACCGGCCGGTTCATTTTGTGACAAATGTGTTTTTTCGCTCCCCAATGGGCACTGGTGGCGTTCGTACCGGGAATATAAGGCGGCGGGATTCTAGATTTGAGCTAAAATTTAGCAACGCAAAAAATTTAGCAACACGCTAAAAATTTAGCAAACGCTAAAAAATTTAGCAAAAGCTAAAAAACTTAGCAAAAGCTAAAAATTTAGCCAAAACTAAAATTTAGCAAAAGTTCCCGCAAAAGCCGGAACGCACCTTTTTCCACCTGAAATATACGGTGACAGGGTTCTAGTTGTTTAGGCTGCTAAAGCCCTGGCAGTAGGCTTCGCCAGGAGCTTCACTGCTCTCCGAACAAGGTCACACCGGAGAGGGGGGCGCCCCCTGCCGGGGGCTGACTTTTTAATAAAAACTCTAATTTTAGCTGAACGACATCCTCAAAATTTTGAAAACCCGCGGCTGTCCTTGTCGGGGACTTTCTTCCCGAGCATGCTCTCCAGCATGCTCAGGGGCTTCTTCTTGTCCTTCTCTCTCAGAATAAGATACAAGAACAATTTTTATTGAAAGCTAGACAAGCCCGCCCTAGATTTGCCTCTTGGGCAGGGTTGAATTCTAGGGCGGGGCAGAACTGCTAAAGTCGGCTGCAACCGCAGCAGGGGTACTTCTTCAGCCTGCTGCAATATCCATTCCGCTTCAATTTCAAACAGCCGGCGAGGGCATTCGGCCCCCCGACACCAGCCCTCGCCGGCTGTGGTCGGAGCAGATTACCCGGACCCGACCAAGGGCCGGTCCTTACTAGAGCCTAAGGCTCTGTTTCAGATTGTCGTGATCCAGCAGCCGCCACGGCGCATAGCTTGCAGATTTTATCTGATCAGACCACAGCTCACTGCCCACCGGGTACTCGCCCAGCTTGAGTGACGCCCCCGACTTTAGCAGTTCTGATAAGAGTGCCAGCGGCAGTTCTGCTGGCACACATTACAAAATAACGACACTGCACGAGGCCCATCCCTAAAAAGGGGCTTGGCGGGAGCCACTGCAGCGCAGGTGGGAAATTGGCAGCGCTAGCCCTCTGCTCCCTAGCTCGCTGGCCAGCTTGCGTGGAGCCCCAGCAAAGGCGCTGTATAAACTGACTCTGTTGCCCGCGCAGTACTTGAAGGTGCATCCATTGAAGCTCTGCTGGCATTGCCAGCCGGAGTCTCCACACAGACGGCATGCGCCTTTTATCCAAACATACTCTTTAGCGGCCTGCTCGCGCTTAATCTCCTGAAAGAAAGTCAAAGTCTTGCCAGGAGCCCAGTTGACAGCGCAACAAAGATCAGCCGGGGCAGCAGTTCAGCTTCTTTCTACTAATCGCAAAGTCGCTAATTTCACCTAGGCTATAGTCCAACTGTCTGAAGCAGATGAGACACCTGAAGAAAAGCCCTTCACCGGACCCGGCGACGGGCGATCTAAAGAAGTTCGGGTGCAAAGCGTCTAGGCACGATGTTTGCGTGGAGGTAGGGCATGCTTGCACATGAACGCGGGTACGACTACGTCTACTGCCGCCCCAGGCGGCATTGCCCCAAAAAAGTTTTTTTAATCCATTCAATTCTGACAACAAAAAAATGAACACGTGATAGAAGGCGCCGCTCCTTTGTCTCGTCTTGCTTTAAAAAAAGGATCTTTTGATTCGAAAAAAGCCCAGCAGGGTTTCTGCCGGGGGGGGGGGGTGAAGCTCGGCAAGAAAATCGACTTAATAATGTGGGAGGAAAGGGGGGCGAGGAGGCAGACAAAGAAAGCAGAGAGGGGGAGAGAAAGCCCAGCAGGGGAGCAGGGAAGTCGGGTGGGGGGGGGGGGCGTCCCCCCCCACCCCGTTTGTTCTTCTTCCCTCCACCTGAGCCCCCTGAGCCCGGGAGGCTCAAAGAACAGGGAGGCAGAACAGAAGAAAACAAAAAAGATGCTGCTACTGAGTTCATGCCCGGGGGGCGCCCCCCCCCACACAAGAAAAGCGGAGTGAGTGTTTTCCCCGGGAAATTGCAGAAAAAAATTCTTTACCCAAAGTTAGGCAAATATAGTCTACCAGATCGGATTGAGTGACTAGCAGGAGGGAGGGGCGGGGGGGAAGGGGGAGAGAGGGAGCAGGGAAAGGCAGGGGATGGGGGGGGGGGGGGGGAAGGTAGCGCCCCCTTCCTCCCGCCCTTTCCATCTCCCGCCCCCCCCCCCCGCCCTTTTCACATAGAGTGGGGCGGCCGGTTCATTTTACGACAAATTGCGTGTGTTTCTGCCCAAGACTCAATCTCAGAAGAAATACAAGAAAAATTTTATTGAAAGCTAGACAAGGTGATTCCTAGATTTGCATATTCGGATTGGATTTCGGCAACACTGTGTTGCTATCGCGATATCGTACACGTTCTGTTCTCCCAAGTGCTCAGGCTCAAGCTTATATTTAGAGTAGTAAGACCCAATATTGGTTTCGAATTTTCCGTCGCGACGCAGATGGTTTTTGATGAGCTCAAGATTGACTGGCAGAAGTAGACGCAAAACTGCTCGCGAGGCGCCCAAGGCTTGCCTGCCGCGCGCAGCACACCCTTGTTCTCCTTTATAACTTGCCTTGCAGTTGCCTTGAAGCTGCCAATGCTCACGCACAAGACTCACTGTGTTGAATAGGTCGCACAGCACACGTGTGATGTTGGGCAGGTCCATCGTGCGGCTGTCGATGATTGTGCGCGTGGAGCTTTTACCCACTTCTAGCCCCAGTACTGTCAACAGCTTTTGCACACCTTGCGCGCGCTCACGCAGCTCTTCGTTTTCGGCCATCGGCTCGGCTGTGACTTTAGCTTGCTTCTTCAAGAGCAGCCAACTAAGCGGGCACCTGGCTGGTTGAGCCCGCTTAGTTGGCTGGCGCGCTGTGCTTTGCGCAGCTTCTGTTTGGCCCTTTTGTCTCCCGGGCCTAGCTGCGACACCCCGTTGCTCTTTTGCACCGGCTCCGCTTTGAGTGTGCAGCGCGCGGCAACCTCGTTAACAGCGCAAACGCCAACTGTTGCCAACTGCAACACGCAACTAAAGTGGCGTGGGGACTGCCCTGGCTGCGTCAGCTCGCGCAATGCAATGCTGAGCGCCGCCGATTGCTCTAACAACACAGTGCTTGCGTCTGCTGCTGCATGCAACTCCCAGCCCATGAGTGTCGCAGTCTGGAGCACCTTTAAGCTCGCTGCCCGTTCGCGTTTGTTCAAGCAACGCGCAGCGACCGCTCCGAGCGCAAAGAGAGGTGCCAGACGCGCCAAGTGCTTGTTTTGCCTTTATCCAGGCCAAGCTGTCCAAGCCCGGCGAGCTCGTGGTCCGGGTGTCGTCGTGCGCTGGCCTGTGCGCAAAGCCAGCATCGTAGCTTCGAAAAATGCAGTGTTCTGCTGCAGAAAACTTTGGGTGCGCTAGCTGCTGGCCGCTTCGGCCTGAAGCCTCAAGAGGCCCGACGTGACGGTGCTCAACGAACGTGGCGAAATTGTAGCGTTCATCGAAGTTACGCTTGGTACACGCAAAAGGGTGGAACATTGGACGTCTTTCCGCGGGGATTCGCACACCCTCTGCGGCCTAGAGATCGACTTAAGTCAAACCCCACGTTGCTGGGCCAAGGGGCAGCTGCAGTCGCTGCCCGACGTCAGCTGCTGGCGTCTACGAGCTGGGCACAGGCCCTGCCTGTGCCCAGCAACGCCAGGCCGCAGAGGAGGCGGCGAGAGTCCTGCAGCAAGCGCGCGAGGATTCTTCCGGGGGCTTCAGTCCCCCGGAAGAGAGAGAGTAAAAAAACCGCTACTTAAAGGGCTCGCTGAGCCCTCGTGGCTCAGCGACGAAGAAGCTGCAGCATTTCCTGTTCTGACGTACACGCCAGGTTCCAGCCTGGGCCTCGTCGCCCCCAATCTTCTTACACACTCACTTGGTCCCTTTTTATCTTGGCGGAGCCGGCAGCAACGTGCAGCTGTCTGCGATTGAGTATGCGCTTTGTCCTGCAAACTCCTCAGGAATAATCTTGTACTTCGAAAAATAGGTTCCACTATTGGTTGCAAACTTTCCATCCCGGCGCTCCGTATTTTTCATTAGCTCGAGCTTTACAGGCTCTGCGCACGGCGCAGGACCGTGCGCAGAGCGCCCCTTTTTGCAGTGTAACCCCTGCTTGATCGTCGTTGTCCCCCCTCTTCCCCCCCCCCCCCCTGCTCCAGCGCGCCTACCCGCGCTGGAGCGCTGGTCGGTCCAAATTGGGCAGCCCAGCTCCTATGTATATTTTATAACTGCTGTGCCCGATCTGGACCGGGAACCTCTGCTCCAGCGTGCCTACCTGCGCTGGAGCGCTGGTCGGTCCAAAGTGGGCAGCCAAGCTCCTATATATACTTTATAACTGCTGTGCCCGATCTGGACCGAGAAACCCATGCTCTAGCGCAGGTAGGTGTGCTGGAGCGCTGGTCGGTCCAAATTGGGCAGCCCAGTCCCCTATATATATTTTCAACTGCCATGTCCGATCTGGACCGAGGAACTCTGCTCCAGCGTGCCTACCTGCGCTCCAGCGCAGGTCGGTCCAAATTGGGCAACCAAGCTCCTATATATACTTTATAACTGCCATGTCCGATCTGGACAGAGAAACCCTGCTCCAGCGCGGAGAGGAGGGGGGGAGGGGTGCAGTGCGCGTTGGCTGGCAACCGCAAAGCTCTTGGCGCAATGTGGACAGAGGAAAGGTTTTTCGCCTGTGTGCATGCCTCGTCCTAGCTCGGCATGCCCTGTCTTAGAAGCAGCATCATCATCATCGGTCATGTCTCCGTCGTCTGTGTCGCTCATCCTGTCATCATTTGCAACAGGTGAATTGTCGTCGACGGGTACGAATTGGCGCCGCCCGACTCGAACAGAGAGACGGGCCTGGGCAGCCCCCGCATCAGCAGGACCCTGCGGGGCGCCCGCCGTGCCTGAGCGCCCGCTGCCATGGCCGCTGCCATTTTTGGGCGTGTGGAAAGGAGGGGGGGGGGGGGGGGTTTGCGCCGCGCGGGGGCTCTCTTAATATTACAAGAAGAAAAGAAACCTAATCGAGGGGACAAAGCTCTGTCCCTTCCTCTTCCCCCTTTCCTTCCCTCCTCGCCTGTCTCCCTCTCCCTTCCCCCCCCCCTTTTTTTGCAGCTGTTTGTGTGCAAACAATACAATTGCTCAGAAGTTGTAGCATGGTAAGAGAAAAACGTCCTGAGCATTGTTATATTTTGTGCTCAGCTTCTAAATGAGCGCAACAAACGAGCGCAACAAACGTTGAAGGGCGGGAATATCATCTATGTCCTCTTCTTCCTCATCTATGTCCTCTTCTTGCTCATCTATGTCCTCTTCTTGCTCATCTATGTCCTCTTCTTCCTCGTCGATGTCCTCTTCTTGCTCATCTATGTCCTCTTCTTGCTCATCTATGTCGTCTTCTTGCTCATCCGTATCCTCTTCTTGCTCATTCGTGTCCTCCCTCACTTTTGTTACTGGCCGAAGCAAAACCAATTTTTTGCACCATTTTGTTGTTGTGTGGAGTTTAGGTACGTTAAGTTTAGGCATGTTACTGTTCCCCGAAAAATCCAGGGTGAACCTCCAGCGGCATTGAAAGCCCGACGGTACGGTAAAGCTCTGTAAACCGGGGCAGTCGGTAAAAGTCACCTTGAGCTCTTGGCTGATATCCCAGCCCTCGGGCATGGAAAAATCTTTCAAGAGCGGCAAGCCTCCGAAACAAAGCTCTGCCTTCTGGCACCGAAGCCAGAAAGGTAGGCGGATAGTCTCGAGCTTGTAACAAAAGCCTGCTGTTAGCGTCAATTTGCGTTTAACCCGCCAATGGGCGCTCTCTAAGCAAAGGCTTTGAAGATTCTTTAAACTCTCCAATCCCAGGCCTGCCTCATTGCACCTGAGCTGGGGCAGAATAAAATTCTTTAGCTGTTTACAATGCGCAAGAAATGCAACAAACTTTTTTTGGCTGACCTCCGTCGACAAGCAAACTTGTTCTAGCAGTTGACAGTCTCTGATGTATAAGGTAAGATCCTTCATCTTCTTTTGGTCTGGACTGAGGAAAAGGGTTTTTATGTCACTCCTCACTAGCTCAATATGCATGTTCACCCCCGCGGCTAGGATCTGTAGGTCTGCCGCCCCCTTTCCGTCCTCGTGGGCGCTTGAATACCGAGAAACACGGGTCTCTGTAAGATCGGGTTGTCGTTGTTTAACTTTGGTCGCAGGCGCGCTGGCAGTGCGAATACTTTGGAGCCGAGGGCAGGATTCGACTTTGAGTCTGAGACAGCTGCCCTCGACCGCGAGGTCGAGGGCGAGGTCGAGAGCAGCTGGTCCAAAGCGTGCGGGGAGAACGAGCTCGCGGAGTTCATCTAAGCTATGAAGTTCAACGGAGGCCTTCTGGCATGCGAGGTGGGTTGGTAATCCGATAGTTTCAAGCTTATGGCAATATTTGAATTTTGCCTTGTACTCATCGCCCGTGATCTTCCAGAGCGCGGGCTGGCTAAGCTTGCTGAGGCTATCCAAGGTATAGAAGAGAAGCTCAGCCTTTTGGCACCGCAGTTGGTTGGGCAAAGCGATCTTGGCTAGTTTGTCGCAACGGAGGATTTCCAATTTACTTTCTTCTACGAGGTTGAGGTCGCGTGGTAAGCTGACCTGCTCTAGGCCAGAGCATTCAGCTATTTTCAGACCAAGGCGTGTCAATGACGCCCTGTCTTTTAAACAATAGAGGCTGAGGGCCTTGGCATAACAACTCACAACTGATACATCCCAGATGCCAGCGGCGTAGATATCCAAGCCCTTGCCCTCCCTGCCCGATCTGCTGAGCTGCAGGACTGCCGGTCGTAGCGTTGGGTCAACGCTACGGGTTCTTGGTAGCGCCGCGCTTACCTCGACCCTCCGCAGCTTTAGGCTCCAGTGCACCTGCAGTGCAAAACCGTCCGAGGCCGCAGACCTTTTGTCGTCAGGGTGCTGGCTAAAAACAAACCGCTTGAGCTCGAAGCAGTCGTCCAACTTGAGAGCGTTCTGCTCCGACAGCCTGAGCCGGAGGTGCACCAAGCAAATTTCCTCACTGAGGCATTTCTTTATGACTAGCGCTTCCTTTTTTTCTAGCCGAAGCTTTAGGTTGTGCAAGCACAGGTGTTTTATGCGTGGATAACCATAAACATCAGCATCACAGAGCTCTACCAAAGGAAAGTAGTTCCCGTTCTCCTGGGTGAGAATCGTGTCATTGTTCTGGTTGGACGCGTCGTCTCCTGACAGGGCTAAACTCAGCAGATCCCACCAGTCTCTGCCCCGTAGTAGACTATTGAACCTCGACTGATCTGAGGCTTCCTTGTGCGTCTGCAGCACGTGAACAACCGCCGATTCTGCTGCGGCCCAATAATCGCTTTTTGCCCTGCTGCGAGGTCGGGGGACGGGCAGAGGGCTCGGCAATGTATTTTGCGGTCCTCCGCGATCCGACTGACAAGCCCGATCGCGTTATCTTGCAGTAACAAGGGTGTTTCCTCCTTTCCGTTGTAATAATAGTGAAGCAGCATGGAAGCCAGCAGCGCAGCCCCCTCTCGCAGCCTAGCTTTCTTGGCGGGTAGTTGTGCTTGGTTGCATAAAGCAACGCCTCGCCCTCCGGTCTGAGATACAAGGTTGTTAGCTGCTCGCGAATGTCGTCTGGGAGATCAAAAATTCTGTGAGATATTCTTTCTCAAACCTTGCGTCTTTTTACAAAGGGGAGTGGAAAGGAAGGAGGCGGATAGTCTCAAGCTCGTAACAAAAAGTCTGCTGGTAGCGTCAATTGGGCGGCCTCTGCACAAAACTTTGGGGGAGGGGGGGGGGGGGAAGAGAGAGAGAGAGAAATGTGGGCGGGGGACTTGCTGCAATTCCTCCTCTGAAGTTTTAGCCTGGAAAGAGAGAAAAACGTCTCGTTCCAGGCTAAAAATGCGGCATGTACCAGACGAGCCACTGGGGATCAAAGACCTGTCGCTGGACTTGGACCGCCTTGTCGCCGTCGGTCTCGAAGCTAGTGTCGGTGAGGCAGAGCATGCCCTGCAGGCAGCGCCGCCCGCTCAGCGCCGGGTCGATCAGGGAACCCCCAGGAACTGAGAAAAAAAGTTTCTTTTAATAAAAAACGTGAATTTACTTTATAATACGCTTCGACGCCGGGGGGTTTTTGGGGAGGGGCGGCGGGTGCTTTTTTCTGCGGTGTCTTTGTAAAAGGTGGTTGGCGTAATAAGGCTTGCCGCAGTCTCCGCAGGCGTAAGGCCTCACGAGCGTATGCTTCCGCCGGGTGTGCATGGTGAGGAGGTATTTATTAAAAAAGCCTTGTCCGCAAAAGTCACAAACCCAAGACTTTTCTGTCCAATGCACGCGCTCGACGTGAGTCCGCAGCTGAGCCGGAGCAGCAAAGGTGAGCGGGCAATGCTGGCAGGTAAAGGGCTTTTGTCCCGTGTGTCTTCGCAGGTGCAGTGCGCGTCGGCTGGCAACCGCAAAGCTCTTGGCGCAATGCGGACAGGGGAAAGGTTTTTTGCCGGTGTGCATGCGTCGTCGGTGGACGGTAAGGTCGTGGGATCCCGCGAAGGCTCGGCCGCAGTCTCCGCAGACATGTTCCTTTCGTTGTCGTGTGGCAGTGGCGGTGGTGGTGGTGAGAGGTGGGGGGTGGGGTCCAGCCTCCCCGCTGGAGACTGGAATTAGTAGCGGAAGGGGTTCCGTCAGGGGCTCGAGCTCCGTCAGAGGCTCAAGCTCGAGCTCGAGCTCGAGCCAGTATTCGGGTATGGATGACGTCTCCATCCTGCCGACCCTTGTTTTCCTTTTCTGTTCCGCTGCCAGCGGGGGCTGGCAGAGAGACAATGAGGGGAGGGGAGCACCCCCCCCCCCCCCCCTTTCACACACGCTCCACACATACTCCTTTCCCCCCGTGGTTGCATGTGTACATTTTCTTTATTGGACAAAGTCTGACATACAGGCAGACACCGAAGCACCGCAGAAATTAGCGATCTGCTAACCACCGATCTTGTACGTTTTCGCTTTCCCTACCTCTGCGAATGACAATGCGCAGGAGTTTGCTGTCTCTGTAAATTTCTTGGTACAGTACGTCGTCTTCTTTGGTAGAAAAGATGACTACTTCGAGTGGCTTGCCTTTGTGCCCGCTCTTTTCCCGTGCAGCGGCACACAGGCTTTCCATCTCTGCCTCTTTACAGTCGTTCTTGCTGATGGCTGTCATGACGACCAAACGCTCTATGTGGCTAGGATGGTTAATAGTCTGGGTTTGCTGCTTTGTTTTGACATCCTGGCCCGTGACTAGCTGTCCTGTTTTGTGCAGCCCCCGCTGGCAGCGACTGACTCGGGTGGGTAGTAGCTGAGACTCGTAGTTCTGCTGCCAGCTCCAGCGGCTGGCTGCTTTGGAAGCATCGATGGCTTTTCCGTTTTCTTGGATGTAAGGCTGTTCTCTGGTCCTACTTTTCAAAACAAATGGTAAAAATAGGGGGGGGGGGCACTCCCCCCCCTCAAAGGTGCTGGGAAAGGGGAGTGCCCCCCCCCCCCCCTCCTCCCCCTTCCCCCCCCCCCCCCCGCGAGGATGCGCGGGGGGAAAGAGGGTACAAAAGGCGAGAGAGACACAGAATGGCAGCCTCGAAGGCCTTGTTTGACGTAGAACTTCTGGGTGTGTACCTAAGGCACGGACACGAGTCGGCGGTAGGGTGGGGTGAGTGCTCGGCGGACAGTAGTTGCAGAGTGCGCGAGCTGAGCGTTGCGCCGACCAAGGGGTCGGCGCAGCTCGCGTTTAGCCGTGCTTGGCAGATCCAAGCCAAGACTTTGCAAATGTGCCAGCCGTGTTTGGTGCGGCGACGCTGTGGTACTACCCGCTGTGCCGTGTTCCGAGCCAGTGCCGTGGACAGAGTGGTGCTGCAGCTGCCTTCCCGAACGAGCGGGCGGTTGGAAGACTATGCGCCCAGATGCGCCTACAACAAGTGATTCGGCCAAATGTGGGATATCAATTTTTCCGAAATTGTCCTACAGGTGATTTTGCACTTTTTGATTCAGACATTGAAAATGTGTTTTATTTAGTAAAAATAATCTTGAATAAGCTGAATAACGTATTAAAAATGATTTGCCAGTTATATTGAAGCTAAATTGTGTCAATACATTGACTGATCCAGACACCTGCTGTGAGGGGGGGGGGGCCGGGGGGGGGGGGGGTGGGGGGGGCCGGGGGGGGGGGGGAGGCACCGGGAGGAGTAAAAAAAGAGAATACATTTTAATCACACAATACATTCTTTTTATTTTTCAAATAAATCTAATTTTTAGTATTTTTGAGAAACTTCAACGCTCAACTTACTGATTTTTGAGTGCCATAGCCGCAAGTGCAAAATCATAATAATTATAGCCGGGTGAGCTGTTGGGTGGGAATGGATAGATACCGCGAGTGGCTGTGTTTTGCATAGCCTGCTGTGCAGCTCTCTTCTTTTTCTTCTTCTTCTTCTTCTTCTTCTTCTTCTTCTTCTTCTTCTTTTTTTTTTTTTTTTTTCTTCTCTTTCTTCGTCTGTTCTTCTTCCTCTGACTCACTACTACTAGAGCTATCACTAGTACTAGTGCTATCGTCACTGTCTGAGTCACTGGAGCTGTCTTTCTTCTTCTTTTCCTTCTTTTTCTTCTTTTCTTTGCCTTTTTCTTCCTCAGAGCCTTGCGTCTCCTTATCCTTCTCTGTTTCTCCATTTTTCTTTCCTTTACCTTCCTTCCCTGCTTCTTTCTTTTCATACTGTTTCAAAAGCTTCTCCATGTTCTCATTCATTTTGCTACTATGTTCTTTCATTGCCTCCTTCAAAATCGCTTGCAAAGAGGCTTCGGAGACACCACTAGTACTACACTACATATGTATCATTAATTAGACAACAACATAACAGCTGCAGAGTGAGAACAGACCTGGTTGGCTTGCTCAAGTTTCTCCTCGGCTTCCGATTCCTCGTCCGGAGGCGTGGAGGGCTGCTCCTTCTTGCCCTTTTTCACCTTCTTCTGCTTCACGTTCTGCTTTGCCTTCAAATTTTTCTTCTTTTTTGTATTCTCCTCGACTATAACCTCATCTTCACTAGTTTCACCCTCCTCATCCTCTGGTTCAGGCGCAGTGTCACTGCTACCTAGTATCAAACAATAAAATTCATAAGAGAACTGTGTTACATAGAACAGTGTTGACGCAAAGAACCTGGTGTAAATTTCCTTGGCCTTTTGATCCGGCGATCAGAAGAGCGCAAAGGTTTGTAGCCTTGCTCTACTGCTGCTCTGTTCCTCTATCACACCATAAAAATGAAGAGCTAAAAAAGCAGCAATAAATAAAGCTAAAGCCCTTTGCGCAATAATTGCATACCTTAGCCTTGCCTGCCAACTCCTTAACTAGCAAAGCCTTCCATCTGTATCTTCGAAGAATGGGGGGGGATTCGTAGGATCCCCAACATATGGAAGGAAAAAGGTCAACACGTCTTCAATATAGTTCCGCTTGTGAGGGGGGTGACACAAGCTATGAGCAAGATTCAACAATTTTGGGCACATGAGTTGAAGAAGAAAACTCAGTGTCGGTCTTGCCGTCCAAATCAGCATCCATTCCCCGCAACACTGCGATCCACTTCTTCGTTCCGACACCTGCAATAACAACCAATTATGGGTGAAAATGACAAAACATTCGTACCATTTTCATTAGCTTCGGGTTTTCTTTTCTTCCAGCCCACTGGAAACTCAAGGATCATCCTATAGCAAATTATTGTTGTTTTTTTAAGAAAAAAAAATCAATCAAAACCCAGGCGCAGGCCACACATCGTTTTCGCGAGTCTCAATCTGCCTTTGGGGGGCCAATATCAAGCCTGCTCTTGTGGTCAGCCTGACGTCGGTGATGTATACCCCCTCGCGCACCTTTAATTACCCAACCACCATGTTTCTGACCCAGTGGTGACCGGGACAACAATATTAATGTAATTGAAGTACCTTAGCATCGTCTGTTGTCCATGTCATGAACAACCTTAGCAATAAGCACGAACAAACAAGTGCTTGGGGGGGGGGGGGGGCACTGTGGAAGGCTCTCAGTCCGACATCAAATATTAAGAAAAGAAAGAAAAGAAAGAAGATAACGAAAAAGAAAGAAAAGAAAGAAAAGAAAGAAAGGAAAGAAAGGAAAAAAAAGAAAAAAAGAAAAAAAAGAAAAGAAACAAAATTTTAAGAAAAGTTAAATAAAGAAGAGAAAAGAAAAGAAAAAAGAAAAGAAAGAAAGAAACAAAAAGAAAAAAAAGAAGAAAAGAAGAAAAAAGAGAAGAAAAAAGAGAAGAAAAAAAGAAAAAAGAGAAGAAAAAAGAGAAGAAAAAAAAGAAAAAAAGAAAGGAAAGAAAAGGAAAGAAAAGAAAAGAAAGAAAAGAAACAATTTGAAGATAGAAAAGAAAGAAAACGAAATAAAGAAAATAAGGAAAAGAAAGGAAAAAAAAGAAAAGAAAGAAAAGAAAGAAAAGAAAGAAAGAAAAGAAAGAAAAGAAAGAAAAAAAAGAAAGAAAAGAAAGAAAAGGAGAAAAGAAAAAAGAAAAAGAAAAAGAAAAAAAGAAATTAAAAGAAAAGAAAGAAAAGAAAGAAAAGAAAGAAACAACAGACAAGAAAAAGAAAGAAAGAAAGAAAGAAAGAAAAGAAAGAAAAAAAAGAAAAGAAAGAAAAGAAAGAAAAGAAAGAAAAGAAAGAAATGAAAACAAAAGAAAGAAATTTCTACAATTAAATATTAATTTATTATAATTTAACATAAAAAAGAAAGAAGAACGAACCCGTCTTGGAACTTGCGGCCTTTGGAGTCCGTGTGTGCTTTCTGGTCCTCCTCGTTCTCGAATATGTATTCAAACCAACCCGGGATTTCGAAAATACAAAATTTTCCTTCTGGGACTTCTGGGACTCCTGTTTTGTTTACTCTCTCATTGCCCTTGTCCTTGTCCTTGTCCTTCTCCTTGTCCTTGTCCTTCTCCTCCTTCTGCTTTCCTTTCTCCTCCTCCTCCTTGTCCTTGTCCTTGTCCTTTGTCACCTTCTCGTTCTCCTCCTCGTCCTCCTCCTCGTCCTTCTCCTCCTCGTTCTCCTCGTCATCCTCCTCTTCCTTCCCCTTCTCCTTCTTCTTTCCCTTCTTATTCTTCTTCTCTTTCTTCTTCTTCTTCTTCGTCGTCGTCGTCTTCTTCTCCTCCTCCTTCTCCTTGTCCTTGTCCTTCGTCACCTTCTCCTCCTCCTCGTCCTCCTCGTCCTCCTCCTCCTCGTCCTCCTCGTCCTCCTCCTCCTCGTCCTCCTCGTCATCCTCCTCATCCTTCTTCTTCCCCTTCTCCTTCTTTCCCTTCTTATTCTTATTCTTCTTCTTCTCCTTCTTGTCCTCCTCCTTGTCCTTCTCCTTGTCCTTCTCCTTGTCCTTCTCCTTGTCCTTCTCCTTGTCCTTCTCCTTGTCCTCCTCCTTGTCCTTCTCCGTATCCTTGTCATTATTCTTCTCCTTGTCCTTCTCCTTGTCCTTCTCCTTGTCCTTGTCATTCTTCTCCTTGTCCTTCTCCTTCTTCTTTCCCTTCTTCTTTACTGGCTTCTCCTTCTCCTTCTTCTTTCCCGTCTTCTTTTCTGGCTCCTTCTCCTTCTTCTCCTTCTCCTTCTCCTTCTCCTGATCCTTTCGCTTCTTCTTCTTTCCTGGCTCCTTCTCCTTCTCATTCTCCTTCCCTTCTCCTGTCTTTTCTTCTTCTTCTTCCTTCTTTTGTTTCTTCTTTTTATTCCCGCTACTATTATTTTCGTTTGTGTAGAAGTCTGTCTTCTTGCGATCTCTTTTCAAACGTACTACCTCGCCTTTTAGTCCATCATCCCAACTCTTTGCATTTTCCAAGAACCCCTGTGCTGTCCAATTCCTCTTGGTCTCAACTACCACCCTCTCAGCTGCTCGAGACCTAAGCCATCATATTTCCTCCGCACTTCATCTGGAATTATCACATCTTCGAAATCCTCAGGCTCCGTCTGGCCATTTATCCAAATTTTTAGAGCCTCCTTACGGTTTCTGGCAATTGCTTGCAATGTCCTGGCCTTTACAGGCATCGCTGAGCTCTTTTCTTTCAATCTAATGTATACAGCTGTATACAAATCTACCCGCACTTTTCAAGTGCAGACGTTCGACTGCAGACCCTGAAAAAAGGCAGTAGTCGACCTTTTTGCCTCTGAAAAAATCATGGGTGGAAAAGAGCTGTTGTTACATATTTTCTTTTGTTGTTTTTGCATTTCCCAGTCTCGTTGCTAGCCTCAAACCTTCTTTCCCGCTCTTTCCTGTCTGTGGAAGGAGCGGGAAAGAAAGAAATATTTTATTTCCTCAAGTACCAGAGGCATACCAAACAAAAAAAAATCTGCAGTCGGAAAATGATTTTTTGTTTCCACTTCATTCTTGTATCATGTTGCTTTGCTTTTTATTGCTGCATAATATGTCTACATGTGTGTTGAGTGCATGTGTAAATTATTGTAAAGGAAATGTATTCACTAGAAGCCAGGAGGTGGAATTTTCGTTTCTAAATTTTCCGTACCGACAAAAATTTGCCGATGATTTCCAGCTCGCTCTCTTCATGTATACTTGTCTAAATAGCTTTCCCGCTCCTTCCACACACTAGAAGGAGCGGGAAACTTAATTACACCATCAGTGTAAAGGTATATAAAACAAAATCAACCGAAGAAAATTTGTCAACTTAATTTTTTCTACGTTTCCTCTATGTCAACATGTTTTGGCTGTCTTTATGTTCTTGTTTTCTGCAATAAATGCAAGATCTTTAAAAATACTGACTTTGACTGCTTATTTAGAGCTTCGAAATATATTTTAGACGTATTTTTATAGTAAGAAGTCGAATATTTCGTTTCTAAATTTTCCGTACCGACAAAAATTTGCCGATGATTTCCAGCTCGCTCTCTTCGTGTATACTTGTCTAAATAGCTTTCCCGCTCCTTCCACACACTAGAAAGAGCGGGAAACTTAATTGCAACATCAGTGTCAAAGTATATAAAACAAAATCAACCGAAGAAAATTTGTTAACCTAATTTTTTCTACGTTTTCTCTATGTCAACATTGTTTTGGCTGTCTTCATGCTCTTGTTTTCTGCAATAAATAGTCATTCATGTATGTACGTATGTAATATGTATGTATGTATGCAAGTATGTATGTATGTATGTATTTATGTATGCATATCAGTATGTATATTTTCTTTTCTCCCTTTCTCTCTCTCTCTCTCTCTCCCTCTCTCTCTCTCCCTTTCTTTTTCTCTCTCCCTTTCTTTCTCTCTCTCTCCCTTTCTTTCTGTCTCTCTCTTTCTCTCTCTCTCTCTCTTTCTTTCTCTCTTTGTTTTTTTTTCCCTTCAAATCTACCTACGTTGTCGTTGTTGTCGTTGTTGCCGTTGTTGTCGTTGTTGTCGTTGTTGTTGCAGTTGTTTTTGTCGAATTGATGACGGTGATTCATTGGTGTTGTTTGCCTTTTAGAAGCAAGAAAAACAATATAAGATGTGAATAAATATCATATCTTTTGTGTAGTTTGGAGCTTGTTTTGAGTCTTTTCTTGCCACGTGGCGTGGGAGCAACGTCAAATGAGCCTCGCGACTGCGAGGAGAGCGCCAGTGTCTATTGCTTGGCTTTCAGGATCCGGCAAGGCAGGTAGATGTGGATTATTTGCTGATGACGATTTGCCAAAAGGGTTTAAGCTGGGGCTTCTGCAACCAGGAGGTGCTAAAATGCCTTCAGAGGACATCAGTGATAATCCATTTGCTCAGCACTTTAGGATGCGAACATATAAGGGCATTGAAATAGGAATGCAATCCATTGACTCCATTCATCAAGAAAGCAGAAATGCAATGCATCTTATTAACAGTAGTCACTTTCCTGGCTGCAGTGAGAGCCCAAACTGCAAAGTGTCGAAGGGTGAGCAAGTCGTGACAATGTCCAAGGGTGTGTCTCGAGGTGAGCAAATTCTTCTCAACTACTCAACGTTGGAGTCAAATCCAAAAGCCGAGGCTTGCAAGGCACATCCTTCTTGGATGAGAGAGGCAGCAAAGGCAAACAAGAAAATCCCTGTTTTCTATGTTGAGAATGATAGGAACTATAAATTTTTTCTATCGTTCCTGAATTTCTTGAGCCACTGCCACCAAGGTCACAACCAATGTCTTTGGAAAAAAAACACGCGCTTCTAGCATCTTTCGGGTCGAGGGCTGTAAGAGCGGATCCTCCACGAATTCCCTCAACTTCCTCAAGCATAAATGCAAAACGCAAGCTTTTGAATGAGTTCGCGGCTGGTCTCTCTTAAGTTAAAGCTCAGAATGACTCAATAAAGCGTGTTCGTGTTTGTGCAGCCACTCCTCAGGTATGCATTCGAATGTTTTCTTGTTGCTTAATACTAAATTAAAGTGTGTTGTATGTGGTGATTCATTGCTATTACTATGAAGGATCGAGGTGAGGAAGAAGAAAGTGGTGACGCCGCTTCGAGCAGTGCAGAAGAGGATGATTCATTCACCCGTCCTCCTGTCAAGGTCAGCTGCCTGCACTTTGTCTAACAAGCATCTATATGCGTTGTTTGTAAACCGTTTGAAATGCAGTTATCATCTACGAAAGACCCATCACCTACTGGCTCTCCTATCAAGGTTAGCTTCATATAATTTGTCAACCAAACCTTAATACTTCTCCATGTTGTTTGTACATCGTTTGCAATGTAGTGTACATCTACGGCATGTTCGTCTAGCATGGTGCTGCCCTTCTCTGAGTCAGCGGAATCGACTGGCTTCTGGACACCTGGGGCTTTGATTACAGAAGCTAGTAGTAGTAGTAAGCAGCCGAATACCGATGAGATTCGCTCAAGCACACAAGCTCTCTATAAGACCTTAGGACTTACTGCTCATGTAGCCATCAGGCCTAAGAAAGCCAATAGGTCATACACGTTCAAGAAGCGCAAGCAAGGCCCTGTCAAGCATGTTCGACCTCAATGTCTGGAGAAGTGGCTTGGCATGCCATACAATGAGCTTGAGGAGGAGGTGAGGTCAAGCTGTTGTCGAGAATGGCAATGCTATCGTTGGGTCGACCCACGCGATGTTATAAGGGAACGCACCCAATCTTGTGCACTTTCTTTGAAAGAGTTCAAAAATTCCCTAGCGATAAAGTTGGAGACAATGAAAGATCCGGCCGGTAACATGCAGTATGTCTACCAAACGGAAAAAGTATGCAGAACTATGTGGCAGCGCATTCATGGAGTCGGTGATAGAGTTATGACAAAAGCTTTAAAGCTTATGCGCAACCGCACTAAGATAGATGTAAGGGTTGTACCGCCGGAACCACTTACTGAAGATGTCATTCACGTTCTGCTATGCAGAAAGTGGTTACAAATGGGGATCGATGTTGAAGAAGACGGAACTTGGAAGCTTCAAGACATTACCGAAACCAGCGAAGTGTACAGCTACATCGTAGCAAACTGGACGAAAGGATGTCAAGATGTGCTAGCATCTGCGCCGGCCAACTGCAAGCAAAGGCTGAATGTCAAAGAGCCTCCCGGCCCCACGAAAGTGAATAAAGTCTGGCGCAGAGACTTTAAAAATATAGAGCCTATCCGAGGTAGCAGTAAAGAGCTTGCTCTAAACATCTTTTGCATTAAGCATAAGTTCTTTTGTGTACATTATTATCATTATTATTATTATTATTATTATTATTATTATTATTATTATTATTATTATTATTATTATTATTATTATTATTATTATTATTATTATTATTATTATTATTATTATTATTATTATTATTATTATTATTATTATTATTATTATTATTATTATTATTATTATTATTATTATTATTATTATTATTATTATTATTATTATTATTTGGACACCGTGATAGCCCAGTGGTCAAGTTCTACCATCTGGGCCCTGTCGCCAGTTCGATTCCCGTCGGTGCTACCAGTATTTTCATTGAACATACCGGTCCGTCTGGACCAGTATTTTCATTGAACATACCGGTCCGTCTGGAAGTGTTGGAACTGCCCTTGCGGAGGTGTCATTACAGCCTATCGTCAATTCTTCGTACTCCCCTCACGGGTGAGACGATGGAGGCGCATGTGCAGAAATGCATCAGCCATTGACAGAGAAGCACTATTATTATTATTATTATTATTATTATTATTATTATTATTATTATTATTATTATTATTATTATGTTTTTTTCCTGTGAATAATAGACCAGGACATCGCCAAGGATGAAATCTGCACCGAGCTGGCAGCGCAATGCAATCAGCTTATGAAGGAACAAGAGCGGGGGTTCAAAAATGAAGCTGAATTTCAACAGTGGAAGGTGAGGAGCCAAACTCATTACAAAATCCATCGGGAAAATCGTTTCCAAACCACTAAGCGGAAGTCTGGAGCACCTCTTGACCTTCGATCGATTGTTTGCTCTTTTGACGGGACACCCCCTGTGCTCGTTCCTTCATGTCGACGCAAATCCACTGACTTTAAATGTAAGTACGTTATTCGTCTTGGCATTGGGGTGTTCAGTTGTTACAGAACCAGGAAAAGTTACATCTACACTCACGGGCCTGGTATTGAAAAAGGTCAGAACAGTACAATCTCTATCCTTTACCACATGCTACGGAGTCGGCTGTGGAGCACTGACACTATGGCCGCATGGAAGCTCTTCATTGAGTTTGACGGAGGGGGCAAAAATACTGGCTGGGGTATGTATGGCTTTATCAACTTCATTATCTGGGCGGGATGGTTTTTGCAAGGACAGACTCATCGAAATCTCCCACACCATGGTTTTTCCGGTGATGATCAGAAGTTTCGCACGATGAGACGAGGGTTATGCACTACCTTTTTAACCACAAGCATCGCTCAGGCTTTGTTCAAGCTGCTTCGCGCGTTCACCAAAGACAAAGAACGTATTGTCGTCTGTATCCTGATCACCAGTTATGACTGGGTGAATTTTTTTTCACCATGCATGAACAAGTACTTGAAGTACTGGAATCGTCCCCTGGCATGGCAAATCAACGCTGGAGTACCAGGCGATGGCAACAACGGCCTCCCCACGGCCAAGGTAAAGACCTTCGGAGACGGGCAAGAGCATTGGCACGGGGAAAGGGACCGACCAGACGGAGCTCCGATTAAAATGATGACCCGGGCTCCAGGTTTTCACTTTGCTCTCCTGTTAGTTGAAAAATCTAACTTTTATTTTATTTTGTTAAATAGCGGAAGGGACGCTGCCCAAAAAACTTCCTCCCGTAAAGTTTGCAGATCCAAAACTTCTGAAGGATGTTCGCAAGCTTGCGCAGAAGTATTGTGGACAGGAGGAGAAGGACCAGATAGAACATATGCTAGGTTGTAAATGTTTATTGTTATATTGTCATACATAACTGAAAATGTTTTATAGGCCGCCCAGGCGCAGTTGCAGGCTTGCGCTTTGCAGGAAGCTACGGCGAGGGAGGCGAGCCTGGTTATCCAGGTCATGTTTCCTGCACTGACAAAAACGATCAGAAGTGGTCAGTGAATGTTAGAGTGCTAGCAGATCTTCCACCGGACCCCTTTGCAGTCCCACCTGACAGGAAGGCAAAGATGATCGGTCTTTCCAAACTGACAGAGGAGGAAAGGCTAAACTACCCTAGAACTTACTTCCTCAGTGATAGCCAACCGCCAACACATCCTGCTTGGGTTGGAGGTAGAATGCTCTCAGCACAGCAGCGATTAGAACAGGATTTAGCGTTTGAGGCAGCTGATGGTAGGTCAATGCCAGCATGGGAAAGGGTTGCATCCTTTCTTGCTGTAGCGTCAGATGAAAAAGCTTTTGGAGCGATGAGAGTGTTAGTGAAGGAGTTGGTAAGCTATCTTCGAGCACATGGCATAGCCTTTCGAAATGCTGATAGAAAGCAGTTCAAACGTGCAGAACTTGTGAGTGCAGCATGGGGGCACTTTCAAGTATGTGATTGCAGCATTGAACAAAAAGGAAAGCCTGCAGTGGGTGGTAGAGATAGTCTTGCTAGAGGTCAGGGTCGGGCAAGTGCTCGGGGTCGTGCTCGGGTCGGGGTCGTGCTCGGGGTCGGGGTCGGGGTCGGGGCAGGGGTAGGGTTAGAGTGCCATCGGACGAAGAAGAAGAAGAAGAAGAAGAAGAAGAAGAAGAAGAAGAAGAAGAAGAAGAAGAAGAAGAAGAAGAAGAAGAAGACAGTCGGGGTCGGGCCAGAGCTCGGGGTCGGGGTCGGGGCAAAGGTAGGGGTCGAGTGCAATCGGAAGAAGAAGAAGAAGAAGAAGAAGAAGAAGAAGAAGAAGATTGGTTTGCGAAAACATCTAGAAAGTATGCAAGGGAGTTGAAGAAACTAGCTCGCCATGCAGCTGCTCTGTAAGTGACTGTAGCTCAGTTCAATCTTCCACCCCCCCCCCCCCCCGGCGAGCTCCACCAGCCGGATACTAAATTCAAGTCGAAAGTGATTAATAATTTGTCGAATATTATTTAATATTCAGCTTGTAATAATGCAATTAAGCAGATTTAGTAATCAAATTCATTATTGAAACGGATGAGAAAAACCAATATTAAGATTTAATAAATGACTAAGTATCCTTTCTCACATATGTAGGAGGCTTCATATTGATATCACAAAGTCAAACTAGGAAGCTTTAAAACAACTGGCAAATCATTTTAATACGTTATTCAGCTTATTCAATATTATTTTTACTAAATAAAATACATTTTCAATGTCTGAATCAAAAAGTGCAAAATCACCTGTAGGACAATTTCGGAAAAATTGATACCCCACATTTGGCCGAATCACTTGTTCTACGCCGTGGAGCAAGGAGGGGGCTCCGGGCTAACGTGCCTGGTAGCCTGCCAGCAGGTCTCGGATTCGCATAACTGGAAGCTAGTCCCCTGCCCCCGAGGAAAGGCGCCGGAGTTGCTGCGCGAACTTTGCGAGGTCAGCCAGGCGACCGAGGAGAAAGATTTGTGGGAAGGCCTGGAATATTACTGCCGCGAAGGAAAGCTGTTCTGGAGCTCCTGGGGGCGCGGGCCTTCGGTCCTGCCCCCCCTTTTCAGCAGCAAGCTTTTATCCGCTTATGTGGATCATAACCACTCGGCATGGGACTGTGACAGCGAGGACAAGCATGCGGCCCCCCTGGTCTTTGCAGACGCGCAGGAGCTGGAACTGCAGGATGGCTCGGCGGGGGTTTGCCGGGCGTGCCTAGAAAACGCCAAGTGTAAGGCGCTGTGTGCTGCCTTTAACCAGAACACGATGAGGAGTGCGGCCACGCTGCGGCTCTTCTCGAACAGCAGGGGCAGAGAGGAGAAGTACCTACCGCGGCACGCCAGGCTGATCCCGGGGCAGCAGCAGCCTGGCGTGCCCCTGATACCGGGGCAGCAGCAGGGACAGCCCTTGTGCGTGGTGACGTGTCAGAGCGTGGCAGAGCCGCGGAGGTGGAAGAAGATTTTGTACAGGGCGGGAGAACCAGCACCCGCAATACTACAGCCGCTGGTGGAGCTGGCCCGCCGTACACATGAGCCAGAGCTGTGGGAGTCGCTAGACGGGTATTGCGAGAAGGGACTGAATTTCTGGGGTTCGTGGATAGGCGAGCCCCCTGGAGCCGCGCCGCGCGGGGGTCCGCCCATTCTGCGCAGCTGCCTGCAGGGCTACGAGGCGGCGCTGCGGGCGTACCTACACCACACATGTGGGGGACTGGCGCGCGGAGCGGCTCGGGGGGACAACTGCGCGGCCTTGAGGGTGTTCTTCAATCGCCGCGTAGCCGACTTTGTTCAGTACGCCGCGCGAGGGCACATTTTAGAACAGGTCAAGATCGAGCGCGACGCGGAGGGGGGAGGTCGCCGACTTGGTCTTTGCCTCCCCCGACGCGTGGGTGTGCCGCTACTCTGTTCCGTTCCTGGAGTTTTTGCAAGACAAAGAGCACAAGCGCCTGTTCCGAGAGATCGAGCTCTTGGGCCAGTTTGCCAAGAGCGAGGTGTGCGTTTGGGAGGGAGGCCTCTCGGCTTATTGTCCCGAGGGGCGGCGTTTCGTGAACGAACTTTACTCTTTAGCCTTGAACGAGTACTGGGCAGACAGCGACGAGCCGGCCATAACTTTGGGGCAGCCCAAGCCCAGTGACCCGCGCCATTCTTTCTATGGCTTGTTTGATACGCAGGAGCACGACTCCTGCTGAGTTAAAGATTTTTTTTTTCTAAATAAAACCTCTTCCGCGCAGCATTGCTATATTTTGTGCTCAGCTTACGCGCAGCACAACCAAATCTTTGGCTGCGCGGATTTGTTGGGTGGGGGGGGGGGGAGAGAAAGCGGGGAGGAAGGGGTGGGGGAGCCTCCCCGCCCCCTCTCTCTCCCGCTTCCTCTTTTTTTGTCTTTCTTTTTTTTCCCTCGCGCAACCAATGTCGAAGAAGCAGTTGTAAAGAGAAAAAGAAGTGAACAGGAAAAAAAAAGCGCGCGAACGAGAGAGAAGGAAAAGAAGTGCGCGAACGAGAGATGAGGCCTAGCTTGTTGATACTAGGCGTGTGGCTGTGTTGGGTACAGCACTGCACAGCTCGGGGGCCCCTCTGGTGCAGCTGGAAAAGGGCACCGGGGCCGGAGACGCTGGTCTTTACAGTGGAAACTACCGGCGGTTTATTGGAAATGCCTGCAGCCAGGGCTCCGGCAGTCCAACACGCAAGAAGACGAGCGAGAATTCTGCAGCAGCAGCAGCAGCAGCCGGAGAGTAGTTTGTTCTCCAGAGAGGGGCAGTACGAGGTCGACTGGGGGCATGGAACAAACAGCGTGTGCCCAGCTGACAACGGTTGGTGCCGGCACCAGTACGCGCGGGCGGGGACATACGAAGTGCGCGCCAGGGGCGTGGTGAGCGGTTGGGCCATGTCGCCCGAGTGGCGGGAGCGCAACGGAGATGCAACGAGGGTGCGTAGAATCCTGCAGTGGGGTGGGCTGCGGCCCGCGCAAGAGGGGGGACAACATTTCTACCGCGCGCAAGAGTTGCTGCAGCTACCACCCCTGGCCGAGCTGCAGGGCGCCGAGCTGGTGCGCAACTGGAGCTATTCCTTTGCGGAGCTCGGGGGGCTGCGCGCGAGCCTGGCGGGGCTGCGGGTGCGCGACGCCGAGGACCTGACGGGGCTGGCAGCTTGGTCGCCGGGGCTGTCGCCCGACGTGCGGGGCTGGGATACGTCGCGCGTGACAAGCCTGGCACTGGCCTTTGCGGGCTGCGCCACGCGCGAGATTCCGGGTCTGGGTGAGCTGAACATGTCATCCCTGCGGAACGCGAGCGGCGCCTTTCTAAACGCGACCGAGCTACGGGCCGGGCGGCTGGCGTGGGATTGCGGAGCCTACGGGACACGAGCTACATGTTTGCGGGCGCGCAGAACTTCGATGCTGACCTCAGTAGCTGGCAGGCGCCGAACCTGCAAAGCTTGGATTTTATGTTTGCTGGCGCCAGCCGCTTTGCGAACCGCAGCCAAGTCGCGGGCTGGGGAGTGCCGGCCAACGCCTCGCGCACTGGGCTTTTTGAGGACACGTCGACGCCCCCCACAACCACATCCACTTTGCCTCCTGTTGGTGGTACTACTGTTGGTGGTACTACTAGCGAGCCGATGACGACGACGACGACGACAACGACGACGACGACGACGACGACAACGACGACGGCAGTGGCAACGAACGACTCTTCGTCCTCGGGGTCTTCGACCCCGAGGCCCCCTACTGACTCGCCGCTGTCCTCTGAGGATTCGCCGTCATCTTCTTGGTCGTCGTCGTCGTCGTCGTCGTCGTGGGGGCCAGACAGCTCCAATTCCAGCTCCCCTCCGTCTGAGCTTTGCCCTGCTGGCTACGCGTGGGGGCAGGCTGCGTACACGCTGCAGGCTGCCGGGCAAGCCCCCAAACTCACGCCAGAGGGTTGGCTGCTGAACGTTTCCAGTAGCAACAGCACCACCGCCGGTGCTGGTGCCGGCTGGGTCAGCGCGCCGGGCATGTACAGCAATGCCCTGCGCGCTGACACGGGCCCGCTTACTTGCATCGGCAACGCCACCGCCAGCGCGGCCCTGACGCTGAACGTCGACGGCCAGCCAGGCGGCGTGCGCGGCGAGTACCTGGAGCTCACTCCCGCCGCTGGCGCCCAGCCCCGGCGCGCCGGGGTCAGGGCCCTGTCACTGTTACCGTACCAGCCGTGGGAGGAGGGGGCGTTGTACTGGCTAGCGGCGCTGAGCGTGGTGGGCTCCAACAACGACGGCCTGAACTGGACCACGCTTTATGCCAGTGACGGCGGCTGGGGTGCCCCCCGAAGCAGCAACGAAGGGCTCGGCCTGCGCCTGGCCGAGCCCGGCGCGCTAGTGCTGGGTGGCCAATACTGGTCGAAGCTCCGGATCATCGTGCCCGCCGCGTACCAGCGCCTGCCCGGCAGCGCGGGCCAGGGGCAGGCGCAGTGCACGACACAGGCAGCGCTCGGCCGGCTCGACATCAGCTTGTTAGAGCAAGACAGCACCTGCTACGACGTGGACGAGTGCCAGCTGGGCACACACGACTGCCGCGGCGACCAGAACTGCGTCAACACGGCAGGGGGGTTCGCTTGCCAGTGCCCGCCGGGGCTCGTCGCAAGCCCGCCGGGTTCGGTGAATTTGCTAGCCTACGCCGACCCTCCGCAGCCGTGGCGCGGCTGGCTGCCGGACGCCTCGTCCAACGGCAGGTGGGCGCACCGGGCCCTGAACTTAGGCGCTTACGGGAACTGGTCCAGCGCGGCGGGCAGCTACACCAACCCCTCGCCCGCGTGCACCAGTTGTGTCTGCAGCGCCAATGCCAGCGTCGCCCCCCTCGCCGCTCCCGGCGTGCGCGGGGAGTACTTGTCCCTCTACAGCGCGTACCGCCTGCCCGCCGCGCTGCGCTATTTTACGCTGTGCGCGTCCGCGGGCGGAAACGGGGCGTCCCCCACGGCCCCCGCCGCGCTCAACGTGCTGGGCTCCAACGACGAGGGGCTGAGCTGGACCAGCGTCTACAACGCGAGCGACTGGACTTGGGCGGCCGCTCAGTGTCGCTACCTGACGATCGACCGGCCCGGCTTTTTTATTCTGTACCGGTTTGTCGTGGAGGCCACCTACGTCAATCACTCACTTGCGACGACGAGTTCCGGGGGGCGGCCGGCTGCCCGAGCTCAGCCACCGTCGCGCAATTGCGCCCGGAACTAGAATTCAACACGGAAACCTGTGCTTAAAAAGCCGGGGAGAGACAGAGGAGGGGGGGAGAAAAAAAAAGATTTTTTCCTGTTTTTTTAATAATCCTGATTAAAGAGCAACAAACTTTTGGCTTCTTGTGTGTCTGTTTAAATTGCCAAAGACAAGACTGCAAGTATCAGCAGCCAGGCCCAGCAGACGCCGGCCGAGCTCTGCATGGCCGAGGAGAGCGCCGGTGGCGGTGTTTGCGCGGGTGGGAGGGTGCTGCCGTGCCCCGGTGCCGTTGTCGTCGTGGCTGGCGGTTTGGTGGTGGTGACGAAAACCTCCCGCCACCTGTTCTCGCAGCCTTCGTAGAGTTCGTAGCCCAGCCCACGCGCCGGCGTGCTGAAGTTCAGCGTAGGCGCCGCGCACGCCTGGGCCCCCTGGCAATTGCAAAATCTACTAGCCCCAGTGGTGGGGGAGCGCGCGTACAGTTCGAAGGGGTTGCTGATGTCCAGGCGCAGGCAATCCCCCGTGCCGTTGTAGGGCAAGACCGAAATGTAGCGCATCACCAGATACGCAAACATAGGGCCCTCCACTGCTCCGGTGCAGGGGCGCGACCACCTGTGGCGCAGCACCACCTGGTGGGCGGGACCGCCATCTTCAAAGAGGTAGTCTCTGGCAGGCGCCTGTCCTGCCGTGTAGCCTGGTGAGTAGCTGTTGTTGATAGCCTTCAGCACGTACTCGGACGCGATGCTCAGCCCGTCGCTGCACAACCAACGTGTGCTCCAGCGTCGTCCCCCGAGTTGTTCACCTTGAGCTGCTCGACCGACAGTTGCACGCCCACGTCGCAGCCACGCGAGATCGTCAGCCGCGTTTCTGCCCCCTGGCCCCTCAGCAACATAAGCGCCACGACGCCCAAAACGCCGGCCTCCTCCTCACTGCCGCGGAAGGCGAACGAGCCCGCTGCGCGAGCAAGACAGCCGCATTCCAGCAGACTACAGTTTGCGAGCGAGGTCGCTGGCCGGAAACAAAACGCTTCTGTTCCGTTCGGGCACAGGTCGGACGGACAGCCCGTCCGTCCGACCTCGCTAAAGATCGAGCTTGAGCTTGAGCTTGAGCTTGAGCTGTCACTCGAACTTGAGCTGTCGCTCAAGCTTGAACTGTTATCCCTCAGGGACCTTGTCCAATTACGAGTGCAGCCCGTGTAAACCTCGTAGCCCCTCCCCCAGAGCGGCTTGCTGAAATTCTTGACTGGTGCCGCACACTCTGCAGGGCTGCTACAACGGCAGCTGTCGCCAGTCCCCACGCCTACGCCGGAAGGGCTGGGGACGTCGATGCGCAGGCAGTCCCCGGAGCCAGTGTAAGCTCTGTAGGTATTGTACATGATCAACAGGTACGCAGTTCCTGGTGTAACGGTTTCGGGGCAGGGGCGGGCCCAACGATGGCGCAGTATCACGTCGTTGGGCGGGCCATAGTCGTCAAACATGTACTCACTCATGTGCGGGTACTTCTCAGTGGAAGGGCTGTAAGGGTTGTCGAGGGCATCCGTGACATTGTCGGCTAGAACTTCCAGGATGCCATCGGAGCACATACCTATCCACGCCCCCAAATCCAGCGTAAAGTTTAGTTCTTGCTGGAGCAGCATCATTTCCTGCGTTAGGTTCGTCAGCTTGGTCCCCACAAAAAACAGCAAATGCACATCGCAGCCCGCCGCAACCTGCACCCGTGTCTCCACGCCCTGTCCGTCGCCCAACTCCAGTGCTAAAAAAGCGCCCAACTGCTCCTCCTCCGTGCGGCCCGCATATGGGAACGAACCTGCACCTTTCGCCAGGCAGCCACACAGATGGCGGCTGCAGCTGGAAAGCGTGCTGGCAGCGTTAAGGCACATGACGCTTGTTCCCGGAGGGCACAGGCCTGCCGGACAGCTAGCCCAGCAGGCAAACTGCAGGCCCAACGCTAGCAACAGCAACCAGCGGTTGCTTGTGATCAGTGGAGTTGCAAACATGTGTGCACGACTCCAAACTCTGCGCAGGTCTTTGGTTTTTTTCTTGTCTGTTTGTTTTAATGTACACACGAACAGACAGGTCTAAGCTATGACAGAGCAAAAAAAACCTTGGGGGGGGGGGGGTGCTCCCCCCCTCCCTTTGCTCACAACCCACCCCCCCCCCCCCAACCTCCTTAATTTGCCCCCCTCCCCCCCCTCTCTCTCTCTCTCTCTCTCTTACACATTCCCCCCCCCGACAATTCGACACCAAAATCTATCGGTTCTGTGCGGCCGAGCTTGAGCTTGGTCTCCAGAGCTTCGCAGGTCCGGCAGGCGAAGCCTGCCGGCCCCGAACTTAGCTCTGCACTTGTTTAATAAAAAGCAATCACTAACCCGCGCGCGGGCCTTTCCTTGTTATGCAGTGTCTAGCTCTTGCAGAAATTCTGAAGAGAACAAAGGCTCGTCAGGACGGGGGACTGAACTCCTGCTTCGCTCGTGCCGGGGCGGCGCGGGGGGGCTTGCCTCTGCCTCCTGCGCCGGCCCGGCACCAGGACTCGCCTCGTCTAGCTGCAAAACTTCGCCCATTCCGGCAAAGCCGCTAGTAGAGTCGAAGCGGAGTGAGCTTGGGTCCTGGGGGCTCATGTAGGCTTCGACCAAGGATCGCGAGGAGCCTTCACCCTGCCTGAACCCGGCAGTCCCCGGGGGATACTTGCCGTCAAAACCTCCGCCGTTGATTGCCTCCTCTTGCACTAGCACAGGCTGCTGGTTGTCGAGAGACAGCATGTTCTGCTGTCTCGGTCTAGGGATTTCGATTTCCAGATTTAGTGTTCCTAGCAGCGGGTTATAAAACTCCTCCCTACTGGCGTCGTCATTGTCTAGCGAGGGCAAGAAGAGGCCTTCTTGTAAAGAGCTGCTATAAATTGATCTTGGCAACTGTGAGGCCACATCTTTGTGGTCTAGGTCGGCTGGCTCTGGCTCTGGCTCTGGCTGATAACTCGGCCTTAGCTTGCTTTGCGAATGCCGTGCTTTCGCTGATGACAGCAGCGGCTGCTTTTCCTTTCCGGCGGTGGCGCCGCCGGTGTCCAGCCCCGACAGAGCTGCCTGGGCTAGCAGCTGTAGGTGATGCTTTTGGTAATACTGATAACAACAGCAAACGAAAAAGCAGGCCGCGAGTGCGTAAGCCAGCCATCGGTCCCAGGCGCCCATGCGGGCCTCAAGGGCTGCCTGCCTCTGTGTCGTCGGCCCTAGGCTTGACGACAGGATTAGGGCGGGGGTTGAGCCTCCCAAGCCAGGCGGGGTGGGGGTTGGGCTGGGCACCGAGCTGGGGATCGGGCTGGGGGTCGGGCTGGGGTCGGAGAGCGTGTTGTTGTTGTACCCTGGGTATACGAGCGCCAGTCGTAGCATGCCACGCGTGGCTATGGGTGCGGTACCGTTGTGAAGCCAAAGGGCAGCTTCCAGCGTAAGGAGCGCGTAGCTGGAGTTAAGCATGGCACTGGGCAGTGTCCCCGGTGCCAAACACAAGAGCGAGCTGCGCTGCCCAGTCCAAGCGATCGATACGTTGAGGCTGTACACAATTGCGGCGTTTCAGCAAGGGTCGCGGAGGTAGCAAAAAGCAGGCACAAGCTGCTCGCTGGCATTGGCGGCCAAAGTGGGGACCAAGGCCCACAGGCACGTGCCGGAAAAGCGTCCCCCTGCATCTATTGCCAGCGCAGCCCCAGGCCATGCGGGCTGCTGTTGTTGCTGGTCGCTGTGGGGCGTGCCTCCAGCACGGTCGAGGCTCTCCAGCAAGAGCATGTCACTTGTTGGAGCAGGAATACTCACTCCGACCGCCGCTGAGGACCATACGCGCAGTCGACTAGCGGGTTGCCACCAGTGCTTATAAAGGTCGGGGCACCGCGGGGGGCCACTCCAGGCCAGCAGGATCGTGACACGGTCCTGCTGGCCTGGGTTTGCTACTTCGAACAGAAATTGCCCCGCAAAGGAAGAAGACGCGGAGGGGTCGGTCGCGCCAGAGGGCTCACACAGCCACGAGCCGGCCCAAGCCAGCCACAATTGTAAGCGGGGCTCGGCCGCCGCCGTTGCGCTCACCTCTAGCTGCCCGTGCACGGCCTCGCTCAGGTTCCACGCCGAGCGAGACCAGGGCCCAGGGGCTTGTTCCAAAGAAGGCGTAAGCGCGCCCAGCCCGGACCAAGTAGCAAAGGCAACCTCGAGCACGAAAGGTGCTTCAGAGTTGTCATCCCCGTCCTGCACCACGCTACGTCTCCCGACCCGCCACGACAGCAACGAAGCTCGTACCTCCTCGGGCCTATCGACGCTGGCAGGCAGTGGGTTAGCGGGTGACGACGGGAGCTGGAGAGGGGCCTCCCAACGTACGCACTCTCCGTCAAGTTGCCGTAGCCAAGCAGAGGTCGAGGTCAGGGTGCAGCTCAAGGTAAGCTCCATCTCCAGCTTCCATAGCTGGAGCTGTTCCGGGCACTGCTGGCCCCCGCGCGTGGGGCGCAGAGATTGCTGTTGGATTTGTACACAGCCAGGGGGCGGCCCGTGCACTTGGAACTCGGGGCCGAACTCGAGGCCTCCCGCCGCGATTTCGGCCCCCGGCAGCGCTTGTAGCTCAAAGGCAAACCACCAGCGCGCGGTTCCGTTGTCCGGCCACGACCAGCCTAAGCCTAGCTGCTCGGACTTTCCCAAGAATAAGCCCACCTCGGAGCAGTTATGTGAAGCGAGAGAGCTAGGCAACGTGGTGGGCCTCACAGAGTTAGGCAACGCAGTGCGAGAGCCACTAGGCGACACTGCACTGGGAGAGCCACTAGGCGACACTGCACTGGGAGAGCCACTAGGCGACACTGCACTGGGAGAGCCACTAGGCGACACTGCACTGGGAGAGCCACTAAGCGACACTGCACTGGGAGAGCCACTAGGCGACGCAGTCTGGGAAGCAGGGGGCGAGCTACTGCTGGTGGTGGTGGTAGTGGTGGAGCTACTGGTAGTACTGGCGGGAGCAGGGACCGACGGGCTCGCGGTTAAAGTGCGCGTCAAGTCCCCCCCCGCCAAGCCACTGTTATTGAGCCCGTTAGAATTAGTCGACGCCTGGGCGCCCGAACTGGCCTGGTTAACTTTGACTAGTAGTGTTATTTGCATGCTCACCAACACAATCAAGAGAATGATTGTCACGGCCGTGCAAGCCCTGTTGTAATAAAAAGTCAGGTTATTCCAGCACGCCTCGCTTCGCCCGCTGTTGTTTGCTGGTGCTGATGATGTTGACGGGTTCGGTGTTCGCGACGGTTCCGGTGTGGTTGGTAATGAAATACTTGATGTTGATGAACTCGTACTGGGCGATAGATCTCTTCTAGAGGCTTTTTCCTCAGCAGGGGGTACAAGGACTTGGCCGATGGCTATGCCGCCGGCATTGGCCCGGCCAGGTCTTTGGGACGACCGCCTTCTTGATCGCTTAGTTTTCCGTTCGGAGAACGTAGGAGCAGCATCCGTTGGCATAAAAATGGCGGCAGGACTGTTCTCTGTCAAATGGCGGCAGGACTGTCAAATATACAAATTCTTCCTTTTCTTTTTTATTAATTGAAGTTCTTAAGACGAGGGTGAGAGAGAGAGAGAAAGAGAGAGAGAGGGGGGGGGGAGTGTGTGTGGAAAGGAGGAGGGGGGGGGGGAGAGAGGGAAAGAAGTCCTAGGGACTTGGCCGGGCCTTGATGCGGTACAAGAGCCCGGTAGCGTCGAGTGTTTGTATGGCCTTGAGAAAGACAAACGAGGTAGGACGAGCGGTTAAGCCTGTGTATTGGCCAGAGGCTTGCGCTTGGGCACAGGATCTGGTCAGACAGGTAGCTTGCCCAGTGGCTGGATCCCCAAAGCCAATACGCCCACACGAGTTGCAGATGAAGTCGCAGCGGGAGTCCGAGGTTTCGAGCACTTGTTTGAGGAGAGAAGTAGAGCCGGCCTGCACGCTGGAATTGAGAGTCATGGGGTCGAACTTGCTAGCACCGTCGACCTTGCTGGACTTGGTGCCTTGGTGAGTCAGGGGGTCGATGCCCCCGCGGTGCCTTGCCTTGAATTGAATCTCGGAAGTCTTCTCTTCAGCCATGTAGTATTGAAAGCCAAAGAGGGAAGCGTTTCCCGCCGGGTCCAGGTCCATGCTAGCAGGGCTGTACATGCGGCTGGCGGCGCGCAGGTGCAGGGCTTCCAGCCTGTCGGGGGGGCAAGCCCAGCCCGCCGAAGAAGCGCGGGGAGAGTGCTTTGGCGGGCTGCCTCGTCGTCCCGGGGAAAGAAGGTGGCCACGAGGCGTTCCCGGTTTAGCTGTGCCTCGTGCTGAACTCCGCACAGCCAAGATTCGCACGGGAGCAAGACATCGTACCTGCCTTTGCTGAGATCCCAGGTAGCCGGGGCCGGCGTGCCAGGATCAGGCGTAGGGCCGCCGCGGCCTGGCCTCCGCCGGTCTGCGCCTGCTGCTGCTGGCCCAGCAGCCCCGCACGCGCCAGGCGCTCCAGCAGCCACTTTTCCTCGCGCTCCACCCAAGCCACCAGACCGCTAGCGCCGGGGGGCATGCTGCCCCCCGAACCCCCCTGCCTCTCTTCCAGCCCGCTAGCGCGGGCTGGGCAGCATGCCCCCCGGGCCCCCCAAGAGAGAGCCGCAGGACCTTGCTGAGGGCGGCGGGGGCAGCGCCCCGCCGACCCTGGCGGCGCCGGCGCGCCGCAGCCAGTGCTGCAGGCAGCGCTTCCAGAGCTTGGCGGGGGTGTGCAGGCAGAGCGACTCCAGGACCCAGCGGAAGTCGGGGCGCCACTCCCCGGGGGGCCCGGGGGGCATGCTGCCCAGCCCGCTAGCGCGGGCTGGAAGGGAGGCAGGGGGGGTTCGGGGGGCAGCATGCCCCCTGGCGGTGTACATGAGTATCCTGGTTCCAGGGCCAGACGTGGGTGGCGGAGCCGCCCGTGACTTGGTTAATGAGTTCCGGCCCTGCTGCGCCACGAGCCGTGTCTGCAGGGTGGTGAGGCAGGCGTTGATGGTTTTGCGGAACATTTGCGAGGGCCCGAGCAGCACGGCGGGGCGTTCCCCCGTGGGCAGGTAGGGCAGGCAGCGGTCGGGAAGCATGACGCAGACGGTGCACTTCTGCCCCGACGTGTTGGTTATTTTGTCGCCGTGCTGGAAGGTGGCGAGGCGGACGGTGACGACCCGCGCGCTGGCCTGGTAGCGGCCGCCGGGGGGGAGCGGGCGCAGGAGTTCGGCAAGGCCCCCCGCGGAGGGATCGGGGTCCGGCACGCACAGCGCAGGGACTGTGCGTGGTGGACCCCGGGGCGGGGTCGGGGCTCCATCGTCTGCGGCGGGGTGTATGGCAAGGTAGGTCTGGGCGACCACGCCGCGCACCGCCGCGCGCACCTCGCGGACCACGCTTTCCTGCATCGTGAGGCCCGCCGCCGCTGGATGAGCAGGCGGCGTTCGGTGTGGTCGAGCAGGACCCCCAGGTGTCGCAGCGCCAGGCCCCCCGCCTCCAGAACGTGCGTGCGCTGTGCGCCTCGCTTGAGGGTGCGCAGCTGACGTGCCAGCACCTCCGCGGCCTCCGCCCCCCCAACCACAAACCCCACCAAGCGCCCGAAACATTCCACCGCATATGTCTCCGACCCGAGGACCGCGGAGGCCCGGCGCGGCAGCGGCGCGCAGCGCAGCACAAGCCAGTCCTCCAGCGCACCCAACCACTCAGGTGGCAGCTCGGGCACGACGGTAGTGAAGAGCGCCAGACGCTTGTCGTAGCCCGACTTGCTGGACTTGCTGGTTTCGCAGGGGTCCAGGAAGCCCATCTGTGATATATCAAAGCGCTGGTCCGAGGTCATTCTTTGGCCGTTAGGCACCATCTGGCATACGCGCCTGGCCAGCGAGTACTTCTTGGCCAGGTTTCCCCGGAATTGTTGCAGTACGCGCTGCAGCGGCTGCCCGTCCTCACCAGTGACGCCCCCCGCCACGGGGGCGACCCCCGCCACGGGTCTGTCCCTGGGCGAAGTGAACTCTTGGAAACTCCTGCTAAGCTGGCGCGAGTCAAACAACTGTGCGGGGGGGACGCACACCGCTAGCCCAGCCCAGGAGGCCAGACGGGATTGCAAGCAAACCTTTTCCTTGTTCACCGCGCGCTTTAGGTTGTGAGCGTAGAGCTGAGCTAGCGTCAGCACCGCTCTGTTCTGCAGGGCCAGCGGGTCCGACAACCCCGCCTGGCTGGGGACCCGTGGCTGCCCAGCACTCCAGGCAGCCCCGCCTCGGCCGACAAAGCATACGGGCGCTGTCCGCTAGGTGCTCTGCCTTGCGCTCGTCGCCATAGGCAGCGACCTCCGCTCGCGCTCCTCGTCCAGGGAGTAGCTGGCGATTAGCGTCCAAACCACCGGGGGCAGCCCCCCGGCGACTTTGGGGACGTTCACCCCGGCCGCCTGGCCGCCCCCGTGCTGCACGTAGACCGAGAACGGGTGGTGCTGCCCACTCAAGTACGGCGGGCCTGGGGGCTGAATCGGCTGCGCACCCTCTGCGGACTCCCCCTCGCGCCCACGCCCGGTCTGTCCTACGAAATCAGCAACTGCGCACGCGTCGCTACCTCCGAGGACCTCGCTTGCTGGCGTGCGCTGCGCGAGGCCGGGGTGCTTGCCTGGCTCTCCGTCCAAGAAGCCGCCTGCCAGCTCGGCTGTGAAAGCCTAGCCAAGCTCGCCAGCGGGGGGCATGCTGCCCCCCGAACCCCCCCTGCCCTCCCTCCAGCCCGCGCTAGCGGGCTGGGCAGCATGCCCCCCGACGCTAGCGGGCTGGGCAGCATGCCCCCCGCCCCGGGGGGCAGTCCGCCCTCCCTCCAGCCCGCGGTAGCGGGCTGGGGGTGGACTGGGTGGATGTGTCGCCGGCGCGGCACCTGAGTTCTTCATCGCTGACCCTGTTCCACGAGCACGTGACGGGGCCCCGTCTGGTGTACGCGGCGGGGATGCAGACCCAGGCGATTGCACTACCTATTGTCGGCGCAGGCTCAGCACGGGGAGAGCCCCTACGCGGGCCTGGGGCTCCCCGCGGTAGGTCGCCTGGTTCTGCAAGGCGACAGGCTGCTGCGGGCGCTCGGCGGAGAGCCTGTGCAAGCCGTGGGCCGCCGGGCTGCACCTGCCGCCGCAGGTATTGCGCGAGCCACGGCCGTTCCCCTGGAAAGATGTGCAACAGATACCGCTGCCGCAGCCACCACAAGCCCTGACGTTCGATCTCCTCGACGCTGGCCTCCTTACTACGCAGAAGCCACAGCTGTCCCAAATGAAATAGTGCGCACGCCCTCGTTCAGCTGCCATGAACGCTCCAGCAGGTCAACGTACAGCGCCTCGACAGCTAGGTCGTCCCGCGCACCACCAACTGCCGTAGCCTGGCCCAAGAGTCCACACCCAGCGCACGCCAGAGCAAGACCATAGGCAGATCGCATGGTTGACCAACAAAGACACGCGCGCTTAGGACGGGCTGTGCCGAATCGTTCTTGACCTGCGCACGGACAAACTGAGCTAAGCACTCGCGGGGGAGCGATGCAGAGGTAGTACGCGCGCAGCGCCACTCCAGTGCGTGCTTCGCCCAGTCCATAGCAAAGTCACGCGGCGGTTTGTTTTGCACGTTCCCAAACCCCACCGCCAGCGTAGGGTCACTGCCGGCCGCTGGCTCCGGGGTTTCCGAGACGACGCTGGGGTACAACAACAAACGACGCTGTCTCTTTGTTCCGATCACGGCCCCCTCTTGATTGCGCATGTTTTCGACGTGGTACTCGGCCGTTGTCTGTTTGGCCGCCCCTCCCGATAACTCGTCCTCCCTCTCTACGCTCTCTTCTTCCTCTTCCTCATCTTCCTCCTCGTCTTTCTCGTACTCTCCTTCCTCTTCCTTCTCGCCCTCTTCCTGTTCCGGCAGAACCTCTGCTGCCACTTCCTCTTCTTCTAGCTCGATCTCGTGGTCATTGTCTTCCTCTTCCACTTCTTCTGCTCCTTCTTCTTCTTCTTCTTCTTCTTTTCTTCTTCTTCTTCTTCTTCTTCTTCTTCTTCTTTCTTCTTCTTCTTCTTCTTCTTCTTCTTCTTCCGGCGCTTCTCGCTCCCCTTCTTCTTTCTCCTGTCTCTTTTTGCTTTTCTTGGCTACACACGGCACTGCCCCCCGGGCGCGTTCTGTGTATAGCTGTCTCCTTGGGGGCTGCTGTCGCCGCCCCCCAGCGCGCTGCTCAGCTGGTGCCAACGGACAGTCGGCGCCCCCCGAGCCGCTGGCCTTGGTTGTTTCCGTCTTGTCGGCTTGCCCCGTACGCCACGCCACGGCTCGACGCCTGGTCCCGCCCGGGGTGCTGGCCCCCGCACAAATCTTGTAAACTTCTCGAACTACCTGGCCTGGCTGCTGCCCCAACTGGGAAGTACGACAGAGGGATGTATCGGGTGCACGCCCGCTGAGGGCGTTGTTTCGCCTGTCCCATTGACGGATTAACGCATGGTCCAAGGGGGGAGTCTCGCGCCCCTCCAGCGCCCAACACACGCCGTCCAGCAGAACGAACGGCACCCACGAACCTATCTCCATCCCCGCCAGCGTGCGCTGCAAGTGGTCGCCCGCGTGAAGAGACGCAGCCAGCGCTCGCTCTCGGCCCAGCTCCGCAGTGCGCTGGGGGGTGGCAAGTTTACTGGCCAAGGCAGCGACAACAGGCGAATTACTTCTGGGGTGGAAACAACTCGCCCGGCTCAGCCGGCACCTCCGTCATGGCGCGGCCGGGGCCCTGACACTCGAACAGGGACCAAGTCACCCGCGCCAGCAAACCTGCCGACACCCGTCCCGCCCATTTCGCACACCTGTTCAAAGCACCCACTGGGGTCCTCGAAACCGGCGAATTCGACTCCCAGCTTCAGTACGTAACGCTTCCCCGAGTCTGTCGTCGTCATGCGCGGGGGGATCGTTACTAACCTAGGCACACACAGCCGCGCGCCGCCCTCTGCCTGGGTCTCTAGCCAGGGACCCAAAGCATTACGCAGCGCACTGCCTTGATTTCTCTTTTTGCGCAGACGCTCAAACTCCTTTTCATCCACTTGTCGCAAGCGCAACTGCGCCGACAGCTTGGCCACCTGTTTGGGCGCCGCGTACAACACAAAATAGCGCAAGCTTTCTACGCCCCGCGGTTGAGCTTAAATTCTTCTTCCAGAAACGCTAGGGCCAAAGACCTTGATTCTTCCACGGTTGCAATAGCCCGGGGGCTGGCAGCGCCGCTAGGTCTGCGTCTGTTTCTTCTTGTTCACGTATGATAGCCGCTATCGTAGCTGCATCCGCTTGCATCGTCACAGCAACTCTTCCTCCCCCTCTTCTTGCCTTGCGAATTTGTGTTCTTCTCTTCTCCTCAATAGGGGGAAGGAGGGGGGGGGGGAGACGAGACGGGCCTCGCACACACTCTCCCCCCCCCCCCCCCTCTCTCTCTCCCATCATCCCCGCCCCTCACTCCCTTCCTCTTTCTTCCCCGTCTTCTCTTCTTCCCCCTCCCCCCTCTAGCTTTTTGGTGTACCGGGAGACCGAGGGGGCTGTCCGAAAGTTTTGTAATTGACTACAACAAAAC
>WBZZ01003535.1:0-10000 GCA_019918135.1 Paulinella micropora
GGACATCAAGCACTCCTCTTGGCAGTGTCTGAATGGTCCACGCAGTGTAATCCTTGTCTCTGGGAGTATTGTATCATCCCATGTCTCGAGACTTTTTGCGTCTTTATATACTGGCAGATAATGTCTTGCCTTTGGATCCTCAACCGGGTCCATACTTCTCCAAAACTGGAGTATCGGTTGTACTATTTTTGCGGCTGATGATATTTTGAGTGTCCGTGTGACACGCATCTGTCGTGGGACCGCCACGACCCGCATCAAGTATAAGTCTGAGAGAGTGTCATCAGCGACATGTTGTTCCGCTGGTCTCATCAGATAGAAAACATTTTTCACCCATGCGATGGTTGCTATCGCATCGCCTTCCTTCCATCGCTCATGGACAATCTCAACGTTGCCCGCGTTTGGGTCAGTGTCCGTCCCCTCCTCCTCCTGGTGGACGTCCTTTGATCTCATCGACCTCATCGCCTTCCTCGGTTGGTCGTTGATAAGATCATTCCGCGCTCTCCTTAGCTGCGCCTCTGTGATCTTCTCCTTCTTTCCGCTATGCTCTCGCGGAGACTTGGACTGAGTCCCCACCGCGCTTATGCGGTCAGTCTTCTCCTTGCTGTCCACCTCACTCTCCTCCTTCTCAGCTATCGGTGCCCGATAAGCATCGTCTTGGTCTATGCCAGCCTCCTTGTGGATGGGCGGCACCTCTTTGAAATCATCCTTCATCCGTTTTAACGCCTCCTCAACGGATTCATCTTCCAGTAAGAAGGGATCATACTTAATCAGCCTTCTTACATTCACAATTTGCACCTTCCCTCTACCCCTGATCTTGTAATTCAGAGGTCCCGTCTGTTCCATAATCTGATAAGGTCATTTCCAGTGAGTGAACAGCTTAGAGCTGACTCCCTTCGGGACTTGAGGATGGTACAATAGTACAATATCCCCGACCTGGAACTTGATCTGATCCAAGTGCGCTTGTCGCACCCCTTCAGCATCAGTCTTTCGGCGCTCCGCCTCTCTATGCGCCCTGACTATTTGTTCCGCCTCCATCTTCACTCTAAGTCTCATCCCAAACAACTCATCCGCATCCGCCCAAGTGTCTTTTGGGTGAAGGAGCGAAGTCGGGATATCAGGCTCACGCCCATATACTAACTGATATGGCGAGATTGAGCTCTTCGAGCCTCCTAACGCCGTAGAGGGTAGACAGTTCATTGCAAACGCAAATGATGGTGCTGCCTCGACCCATGCTCTTTGATTCTCCTTCCTTCTTCGTGCAATACATCTTTAGTGAGGCTTTGAGGGGTCTGTGTACCCGCTCGATTTTCCCATTTGCTCGCGGGTTATAGGCAGTAACATATTTCCATTTCATCCCGTAATACTTAGATAGTTTGTCGATGACCTCGTTATTAAAGTCCGAGCCTCGATCAGAACATATCTTTCTTGGTACTCCGATCTGTGAGATGATCCTATCGATCAGCGCCTCGGCCGTCGTCTTGCCGGTAACGTCTTTGACAGGGATGATCCACACATAGTTGGTGGCTCTGTCAATAGCCGTGAAGGAGGTATTTGTAACCATCCTTCGATTCTGGGAAAGGTCCCACATGATCAATGTGTATAAACTCAAACATCCCCGCATGAAGAGGAAATTCGCCAATCAGGCCGAAATTTGCATTCAGTGGTGTTTTGTTTATCTTGCACGGGATGCATGCATCCACCGCCTGATCTATCTCCTCCTTCATCTTCTTCCACCAGAATCGCCTCGCTACGAACATATGAGTTCGTTGTCGACCCGGATGCGCCAAAAGTGGGCAATTGTGGGCTGCGACAAATATAAATCGTCTCAGACTCTCCGGTACCCAAAGGGTCCATTTGTCCGGCTGTGACGCATAGCGACCGTGAAGGCCCTTGTACCACAGTAGACCATCTCTCCATCCCATCTCCTTCATCTGATCTTTGATCGCTTTCGTCATCCGTAGCTCATCCGGGTTCTGATATAACTGTATCAGTTCTTTAAACTCCGGATCTTGAGCCTGTTGTTGCCTCCATGCGGTAGGCGAGGCTTTATGGATAGTACCATCTTCTAGCCGTACCCCGATTCTTTCCGGGTCATCGTCTAGGTCACTTCTCCGCTCTTGAGGAGGCTCCGCATAAACTTCCTGCGTCTCCTCTTCCTCTCTTATGTTCGCATTCGCATTCTCATATACCTCATAGGACCACTCAGCGTCCTCCTGGGTATGTAGCTCACAACATATCCCGTGATCCGGGCCTTGTGGACTGTACCGTAGACCTGTGCGGTCATATCGGACTCCACTCGCCATCTCCATCGCCTCAATGTGGCTGACCTCATACACCTTGTCAGTGGACAAGTCTTCCATCTCCACCGTGGACACCAACGCCGATACTTCTGAGTTAAACTCTAGCCTAGAGAGGCTATCAGCGACCACATTTCGCTTTCCCGGTAGATGGACCATTGTAAAATCGAAACAAGACAAGAACGCTTGCCACCGCGCCAGCCGTCCCGTCTGTTCATGATTCATCAACCATAACAGGTTATGATGATCAGTTCTGACAGTAAATTGAGGTCCTCCCCACAAATACTCTCTGAGCCTCTTGAGGGCCCATACTACCGCCAACGCCTCTCTTTGCCTTGTGCAATAGTTTCTCTCCGCCGCACACAACTTCCTACTAATAAACATGATTGGGCGTAATTTCTTCTCCTCATCCTCTTGTTGTAATACAGCCCCAATCGCAAACTTAGATGCGTCTGTATCGACTACGAATTGTTTAGTAAAGTCGGGCATCGTTAACACCAGTCCTCCGTCTTTCGGGTCTTTGTAAATGAGATCTTTGAGCGCATGAAACGCTTGCAAAGCCTCTTCGTCCCACTTCTCAAAGTCTCCAAAATCTATCATTTTCTCCACTTTAGCCCGTGTTGCACCCCAATCGGGTATAAACTGGCTATAGTATTGCGCCATCGCAAGGAATGAGTGCAATTCAGTGCGGTTCTTCGGTATCGGTCGATTCATAATCTCCTCCCTCTTCTCTTTGGATATCGAGACTCGATTATGGGAGATCTCGTACCCTAAGTATGTCACACTCGTCTTGGCAAGTTGACACTTCTTTAGATTGCACTTCAGGCCAAAAGCTCCGATGCGCCTGAATATATCGGACAAATGATCGATATGCTCCTCCATTGTGTTAGAGTATACGATAATGTCATCGATATAGCAAAATGCATATTCTCCCGCCTTCTGTCCCCGCCTTCTCATAAAGCCACCGTCAGACAAATCATCGTACTGACTGCTCAACATCTTCTGCATCGCCTTCTCGAAAAGTCCTGGGGCTTGCTTGAGGCCCATCGGAAGCACTTTCCATTGGTATATTTCCATACCCACCACAAACGCCGTCAGCCATCTGGACTTTTCCTCCAGTGGTATCTGCCAGAAGCCATTCTTAAGGTCAATGACCGAATAGAATTTTGCATTCCGCAGTACTCTCCTTCCTTCTTCTAATGTCGGGAGAGGATTTCTCTCTTCCTACAGCACCTTGTTAACACGAGCATAGTTAACTGTCAGGCGCCATTCTCCTCCTGGCTTCGGCACTATTCTCGGTTGTGAGACTATTGAGGATGTTGATCTCTCAATAAAGTCCTCATTGAGCAGCTGTCTTGCTAGCTCCTCCGCTATCTTCGCCTCATGTATACTCAAATTCGCCCTTCGTGGTGCCGGTGACGGCTCCGCACCCGGTATTTTGTAAATAACCGCAGTGAAATCTTCAGGCTTGACACCACCTGCATGTGGAGGGTCAAAAATTTCCTTGTTCGCCTCTAATTTGGCTTTTAAAAGCTCCTTCTCCTTCTCCGTGCCTACTCCTTCTTCCAATATTTTCCGCGCCGCCTCTTGAAAATCTTCATCAGACATCTGCTTATGCTGCTTGAGGGGTTCTCTGTCCTCCTCCAAGCCTAAGTCCTCTTCCGAGACATCATCTAGGCCCGTCTTTTCATACGTGACCGTGTCCGGCTCATCATCTTTACCGAGCTCCACCAGCATGTCAATGAGTCTCGCGTCTTGCAAAGGAGCTTTACGGGTGTAAAAACCATCAAAGCATGTGAATGCTTGAGGTATCAATTTCAACTTGTCGAGGTCTCTGAGCTTCCGCTTGTATGCACTGCTCTGCTCACGAGTTCCCATACGACAAGCCACCACTAGCTGTTGCTTGCGAGAGGGTACCGGTATAGGATGATCAATAAGCCGGTCCCTTATTTCCTGCGCCCATATCGCCTTCTCATTATATGGCAGGATAATAGTATACGGCTTATTATTTTCGAATAAAGTCCGTAAGCATTTCTTCACTTCAGACAGTGAACGCGGCCACGTGGGCTCGTCACCCCAGAAATCAGTAATAAAACTTTTAATAGTTTCTGGTGGAGTATCCGGGATTCGCCCCGTTCTCCTTGGTACAAACTCCTCCCTTTTTTCTTCTCCTACTTTCGCATGGAAACAGTATCCGTTAGTAATATGGACATCTGTTCCTACTCCTTCCGCGAATCTCGCCAACGACGGGCTTCTTTGTGCGACACATATAATCTCCTCCTTTCGCTTCTCGATTAAGTCATGAATAGACTTTTTGTCCCAATGGCATGTCGGAACTGTGACAGTGCACACTTGGGATTCCCAATAGTCGGTCCAGGACAGTTCATCCGGTCTTACGACATGGGGGTGAACGTACACCTCAAGTGCCTCATGAGCGATGGCCATCTTTTTGTGATCCGTCGCTAGACTCAGCTCATAAGCCTCATAAGAGTCAGTAGCGTTGAAGGGATCAATATCGTTCTCTTCTCCTCTTTTTACTCCATATATCACTCGCCGTGCGGCGCAATCAATCACAGCCCCCATCGTAGCCAATTGGTCATACGATAGTAATATTGACCCGTGGTAACCGGGGACGACATAGAGGTCCATACGGTATACTCGTGCGGATTTCAATTTAAAGGTCAGTGTGATGATTCCCGTGATATCCGTCCGGCTGCTCACTCCTTTGAGAGTGCCAGTTGACTTTTTCATATTTCCGTCCACCCAGTCCCGGTATCGATTAAAAAACTTCCTGCCGACAATATTAATATTCGTCATCGTATCATTACCAACTTTTAATATTGTCTTCAATGTTTCACAATAAAGTTCCGTATAACACAGAGCATCGGGCCTGTGTATATTGGCTGCGAGAACAAGAACTTTACGTTCCAAATTTTGGAGTCTTGTCTCTAAGTTTTTCAACTCCTCCTTCTTCTCCTCCTGCTTCACCTCATTAACATTTTTATTATTCTGCGGTACTGGTGCGTTTACTATTTGAGCGACATTGTCTTGTGGTACTTGAGTACACACATTGTCTTTTTGCTCGCCACCCGCCGCGACCGTAGACATTGAGTCTGTTCGTGGTTGTTTGCTTGGCCGAGGCAATACATCTGCCATTGGCCTCCTCGCCTCCATCGCAAGTCTCGCCTTCCTATTTGCATCAGTTATCATTGGTAACCGTGCTGTATGAACGGGTATGAGACTACCTTGGGGCTGCAGTCTCTGTGTACCCACATCTTTGTTTTCACATAGAGGAAGCGTTGGCCCAGTCTGCACAACAGCATTAGAAAGCACTGTGACTTTAGTGTTAAACTTCACAGTCTTCTCCTTCCTCTCTTCTTCCCCCTCCAGTCATTCCACCACCTCGAAACGATTACTTTGAGTAGTGTCCGGGTAGGATGACGTATCGGTCTCCGAGGCAGTGTTGCAGGCCTGAGCTCGACCGAAATTCGGGTTGGAGCTTGCCCACGAGCCTCCTCCTCCTCTGGGTGGGGGGGCTGGAGCTCGAACAGCTCTCCCTCCATAAGGGGTATATCCCCGACCTCCTCCTCTTCCTCTCTGAGGGGTTCCCTGCCACCTCGAGGCTCCTCTCCATGTTCCTCGTCCTCGTCCTCCTCCTCCTCCTCCTCCTCGTCCTCCTGCTCCTGCTCCTCCTTCTCGTCCTCTTTGAGAGGCCTTTAAGTTCTTTTGTCTCTCCCTTTCCTCCTTCTTCTCCTTCATCCTCTTCATGTAGGTAATGATTGCCTCTCGTAACTCCTCATCATCACACATATTGGCATACCAACCTTCGTTCACAGCGGCAATCTGAAGCATATTGAAAAGGCCCGGTTCCTTGCCTTCCGTCCTGCTCAGAAAATTTGCCCTTGCTGTTGGGTTCTGCCAATCATGATTGAAAGAGCAGTCTCTGTTCTCCATCTGTGCCTTACACTGCAAGCCCGCGAACCACCTCCAACATGCGGTCTTCAGGTCTGGCTCTCTCTGTCTCTTCCAACCGGCAACTCTGTTTGTGTACGTGGCTTGTGCGCCAACAGGTACACCGCCTGCCTGTGCCGTATGTGCCTCCGTGAGCGAGTCCATGTTTGAGCATGCACTCATCACTTCTTGAAACAGTGCTGACGGAGCAACGCTTTGAACCGTATTTTCGAACACGTGTGTCTCGAGGAAGTTCTTGGACTTCACTGAGCTAAACGTCGAGCATTGTTGTATGAGCTGAGTAAGCTTACTCGGGTTAACTGTGTGTAACGCCGAAAAGAAATAGAGGATGATCGACTTGCGGCCATAGAATAGCCCATAGGAGGAAACTACCTCCGTAAGGGTCGCCGCCAAGCCAACAGCACTCCTCAAACTCATCGTCACTGTCTCAAAGATTTCAAATCCTATGAGAGTACCAGTGCAGAGATGCTGGTATCCATGAGATTGAAAATATGAAATGAGTGTGGCCACCGCCAGTTCACACTGAGCGTCTAGGCCTGTTGCATTGTTTCTCTTAATCTCCTCCTTCTTTCTCAAAAACTTGTACTGTGTCAGATCAAATCCCTCCGAGACTAGAGATTGGTCAAAAACAGTAACAAGGGCCTCGTATTCCTGCGTTTCGTCGCAAGGAAAAGCCTTCATGCAGGCATTGATCTCTTTGAGCTTGCTCAAAAGCGAAGCATCAGAGTCTTTGTCTGAGCTCGTCTTGGCATATAGCATGAGACTTGCCACTCCTCCTTTCTTCCCCTTGAAGGCATTTATGATGTTCTGTCTGTCCTTCTTCTCCGTGTTTGTGACCACCACCGTAGTTGAGCCCGAGGGTGCAGGGGCTGGTGGGGCAGGAGCTGGTGGGGTCAAATATGTCGGAGGGTGTGTCTTTGCACCACTCACTTTTGCTTTCATTCTTTCCAGTCTCATCGTCTTCTCGAACTCCTCATTCTCTTTCGCCTTCTTCTTCTCAGATATCACCAGCTTTTGAGCATGAGTGATAAAGGCCACCAATTCAGAAGCAGATCTGAGAAAATTATATTTCTCCACATATTGGTCAACACCTGCTTTGTTGGCGACCGGTGGTGCGTTACTAAGTGATTTAAGGACAGAGTGATCCTTGGTAGGAATCCATCTCTTCCATGCCTCCTTGTGCAGTAACGCACCCATCAACAGTCTGATCTTGGTCAGAACTCTGTCGGTCTTCTCTAACTCATCAATCACAGGATGAGTTTCTCCTGCTGCCTTAATGCTTTTTTCCATCTCTGCCTTCCCCTCCTCCAAGGCCTTTATTTCCATTGTAAAAAAATGAAATATACCACTCGAGTTTTTCGAACCCAGATTGGTCTTCATTTTTGTTACATCGACTGCCTCCTGACCAGTCGCGAGGAATCTGGCCGTTGCTCTTGGGTTTGTGTACTGGAGGTAACCCTCACATCGTGGGCCGTATGAACGTTCCCAAATCAGGGTTTGAGTGTACACCCCAAAGATAGCATCGAGTAATTCGAAGGTGGGTGTGTGTGTCCCCAAACTTGATATGCTGTATCTTCTTTCTCTTTTCTGGATCAGAGACCAGTTTGCCGAGGAGCTGTGCTGTGTTTGATAATAGGATATAGACATCCTTTTTAGCACGACTTTTCTCTCTTCTTTGATCCTGAGGGATCCACACATAGGTATCCTTCTCTACCCCCATCTTGTTATCAAACTCTTCTTTAGTGAGGTCATAGTGGTCTTGCACCCACTGTTGTTCCTCCACTGTGATCTCCTCTCCATCACTATGAATCAAGTCGATCATTTTTCGTCCTCCTCCTCCCGTGTAGGCAGGTGGTAAGGGATTACCATATGCTCCTCCTCCTCCCGTCTCTTCTTGTTCAAATCCTCCTTCATCTTCGTCTCCTCCATATCTTCCTTCATCATCCCAGCCCTCTTCTACTCCTCCTCCTACTCCTTCATCTCCTCCTCCTTCATTCAATCCTCCTCCTCCTTCATTCAATCCTCTTCCTCCTCCTCCTCCTCCTGCTTCTTCTTCTTCTCTTCTTTGATCTGCCTCCGAGAATTCACTCACTTCGGCGGTCTCTGTCGACATGATGTCGTAGTAGTGATCAACAGGAGGACAGTGTCAGCTCCTATGTTTGGTTTTTGTTCTTTGTGTTCTGTTCCTCCTTCAGTCGATTGACTAGTGAAGAGAGAAACTAATAGAGAGGGTAGGATAAGATTCCCTGTCCTCTATGAAACACTGTTTGTATGTTTGTTTTTGTTTGAGAAAAATAGTCTTTGAGACTTTCTCCGATTTCTTGTTCTCCTTACTCAGATTACTTTCTCCTCCTTCTTTTCTATATTGTATCTAGTATGAGGCACTTGGACCTACACACAGATAGTAATAGAGAAGCTAGAAAAGCTCTCCTTGAGAAGTCGACAGTCGGTCTGATAGGTTCTCAGACCTACCTTTAGAAAACGATCAGAGATTTGCAAAAATACTCTGACGTATGTGTGAGATAATGCAGATAAATGCACAAACTAGAAGGGTAGAGTGTTGTGCTCCTGTCCCTATGCTTGTTTGTGTTTTGTGTGTGTTCCTTCACTCTTCTGTCCACCTCCTTCTTCTTGGTCTCTGTGTGAGAACAGCAAGAACGACAGAGAGTTTGTATCTGATGTCTCCTTGTGAGCACACAGATACTGATTGGGCTAGAGGGTACGAGACACCTGCTTGAGACCAAGCAAATTATTTGTTTTGTGAAAGAGTTATGAGGGAGCTGTGTTGGAGTATTTGTTTTCGTCTGACGTCCCCGTGTGAGACAGGTCAGTGAAAATTCACTCTGTTGCCTGTGTGGCAAAGCAGAAAGAAATCACCCTAGTGATGTGGACTCCAAATGTAATGCCCCCAACGATAGCTCGTAAAAAGTCAGTAATACAACCAAACACAGTCCTCAAGAATGAGAATGATGTCTCGTTGTATTAGCTCAGTGAAGCCAAAAAGGAAAACTGCAACAGACCAGGAATAAAATGGCATCAGGTCCAATCCGGACAAATAATACTGAAAAACAAGCTGGTGCACCTGTCACCAGGAAAAGGTATTCTTTACCTGCTATCCGGGGGGTGATGCCTACAGAACGAGACCAAACGTGCAATCACTAATACACATATGCTTGGAAGACAGATGTGCTAGGTGAGCACTGTTAATGGAAAGGGGAGGCGAGGGTCACTGCCAAAGCCGCCTTTTAAATGTGCTCACACTAGCATTTAGATTGTCCCAGTCACCCGACTTAATAATATTTTTTATAATATTGTTAGATGTTTTTGGCTGCCGAAACCTCTTATAAATCGACCGCCACGTGTGTGGAGAATTTGCCTCCATTATTCTAAGAGACTGTTTAAAGAGAGCCCGAGGGTATTGGCATTCATATAGTAGTTGGTGAACAGCTATTTCCAGATATTTGGAGTCGGATGATTGCGATTTGAATAGGTGTAGCATGCCCCTTATTGTTGTTTCTCGAATTGATTTATCAATATATGAGTCGAGAGGGGGTAGCCTAGGCGCTTTTACCTTTTGATCTTTCATAAGTGATTCCCAGTTTTTGAAATGGGGTTTGCTATGAAAGCCAAAATGCGGTTCTACACCAATACGAAGATCACTTCCAGAAAATGTTAAGTTAACATAGCGGTCTTTTGTCTCAAGTTGCTCTTCTTCCAATTCTAGTCCTCCT
>WBZZ01003535.1:27500-70000 GCA_019918135.1 Paulinella micropora
TATGTATGTATGTATGTATGTATGTATGTGTGTATGTATGTATAACGTATATGTATGCATGCATGTATGTATGTATGTATGCATGCATGCGTGTATAGAGATGTCTGCGCTGTATGCTAGACTGCTTTCCTGTTGGCACGTGGACGCAAACTGTCTTCTTGATGCTGTTGGCCTTCGTCTGTATACACGCTGCTGCAACATGCCGGTGTGTGTGTGTGTGTGTGTGTGTGCTGTGCCCCGCCGCTGTGACATGTCGCACACGGGGGCAAATTTCTGTGGTAAGTCCTGTGAGAACGCTTGGCAACAGCAAGCGACATTTCTTAGAATCGTCCTCATGTGTCTGTGCAAGAGCCAAGAGGAAATCCGCGTGGTGTTCCGGCAGCTGCTGATGGGCCTGCAGCACATCCACGCGAACGGCGTCGTGCACTGCGACATCAAGCCGTACAGTCTAGCCCCTGCCTGCAGCTGCAATTGCTACGCCTCGTGCCACCTGCATGTAGACATAGATCTGTACATGCATATGCATATGTATATGTATATGTATATGTATATGTATGTATGTATGTATGTATGTATGGATATGCATATGTATCTGTATGCATGCATGTACATATTATTGCTGTGTGTTGTGGTTTGTCCTTCGCCTGCGTTTCCAGTCAGCAGTCTATTCGTTTCTCTTGTCGTCCGCTGCAGAGACACATACACACGCACACACACACACCTGAATTCGAACCAGGCCCACAGATGGCTAGTGTTGAGCTGCGCGGGCAAAGCCTTGCGGTGTGTCTGGCTTCGCAGCCGGTGCTGCTCGTCGTGGCTTGTGCAGCAGTTTATTCAATTTTCCAACGTTTTCTCCAAGAGCTTTCTCACGAGTCTGATGACACAATACAATATTCGGGCGTGAGCATGGACTGAGCACGAAGCGCTGCAAGTAATTGTTGACTGCATTTTATGACAAAGAAACCTCTTCTCGCAAGCGCGTTGTTGTGTTGTGCCGCAGTGAAAACGTCTTCTTGGAGGAAGGCCCCGCGCTGCAGATCAAGATCGGGTCTTCCTGCTAGCTCACATCACATACTAACTCTTGATTTATCTAACAACAAGCAAGACAAGACAGTGCGAGGAAAGCAAACGAACAATCAAATAGCAACAGCAACAGCAACACCGACAAGAAAGAAAGAAAGAAAGAAAGAAACGTTTGATTTATTTGGGAAGGAACAAGCAAACAAGTACATAAACAAAGGAAAAGGACAGACAGCAAGTACTGCAGCAGCAGCAGCAGCAACAAACAACCATGATAGTCATAATAACGAAAACCACAGCAACAACGAATACAACAATCTCAAAAAAAAAAAAAAAAAAAGCAACGACAGCCACAAAAAAAAGGCAACCAAAGCATACAAGTAGCTGAAGTGACTGCTCATGATGTGTTCGGCTTTGTGCATGAGGGCGCAGCGATTTCGACGTGAGCCAGGATAAAGATGAGCGCGCCACCGTAGCGGCCGAGCACGGCAGAACCAGTCTGACGGTGCGCCTGTCCACACGCGCCGCAGCCACTTGTTGTCGTTGCGGTCGTGACGCTTGTTGCGCTTGTTGTGGTTGTTAAGGTTGTTGTTCTTTAATCAGTCTGGCGGTGCTCCTTGTCCACGCGCGGCAGTCAATTGCTGCTGCTGTTGTTGATGTTTTGTTTGTTTGCTGGCCTGTTTTCAATGCTCGTGCGTGGGTCACCGGTGGGGTAGGTGCGGGGCTTCACTCCCATGTACATGGCGCCCGAGCTGCTGCAGCACACGGGCAGCCGCTGCAGCGAGGCCTCGGACGTGTACGCGGCGGGGCTCATGTTCTATGACATGCTCAAGGGCGCAGCACACCGAAGACAGGTCTCCTTCTGTCTTCGGTTTTTTTTTTTTCTCCCTTTCTCTCTTTCTTCCTTTCTTCATTTCTTCCTTTTTCCTTTCCTCATTGTTTCCTTTCCTCCTTTCTTGTCTCTTTCTTTCTTGTCTCTTTCTTTCTTCTTCTTCTTCTTCTTCTTCTTCTTCGTCTTCTTCTTCGTCTTCTTTCTTCTTCTTCTTCTTCTTCTTCTTCTTCTTCTTCTTCTTCTTCTTCTTCTACTTACTATTATTATTATTATTATTATTATTATTATTATTATTATTATTATTATTAGATGTTTTCTGTTCCCTTCTCTACCTTCTTTTTCTACTACTACTACTACTACATCTACTTTTATCGCTATCACTATAACATCAAAAAAAAACCGAAGAAGAAGAAGAAGCAGCAGAAGAAGAAGAAGAAGAAGAAGAAGAAAAAGAAGAAGAAAAAGAAGAAAGAGGAAAGAAGAAGAAAAAGAAGAAGAAAAAGAAGAAAGAAGAAGAAGGAGAAGAAGAAGAAGAAGAAGAAGAAGAAGAAGAAGAAGGAAGAAAGAAAAAGGAAGAAGGAAGACGGAAGAAAGAAGAAGGAAGAACGAAGAAAGAAGAACGAAGAAAGAAGAACGAAGAAAGAAGAAAGAAGCAAGAAAGCAAGGAAGCAGGAGGGAAAGAAGCAAAGAAGGAAAGAAGCAAAGAAGGAAAGAAGCAAAGAAGGAAAGAAGCAAAGAAGGAAAGGAGCAAAGCAGGAAAGAAGCAAAGCGGAAAGAAGCAAAGCAGAAAGAAGCAAAGCAGAAAGAAGCAAAGCAGAAAGAAGCAAAGCAGAAAGAAGCAAAGCAGAAGGAAGCAAAGCAGAAAGAAGCAAAGCAGAAAGAAGCAAAGCAAAGCAAAGCAGAAGAAAGCAAAGCAGAAGGAAGCAAAGCAGAAGGAAGCAAAGCAGAAGGAAGCAGGAAGCAGAGCAGAAGGAAGCAAAGCAGGAGGAAGAAGAAGAAGAAGAAGAAGAAGGAGAATTATTATTATTATTATTATTATTATCATCATCATTATTATTATTATTATTATTATTATTATTATTATTATTATTATTATTATTATTATTATTGTTATTATTATCATTAATGGACACCGTGATAGCCCAGTGGTCAAGTTCTACCATCTGGGCCCTGTCGCCAGTTCGATTCCCGTCGGTGCCACCAGTATTTTCATTGAACATACCGGTCCGTCTGGAAGTGTTGGAACTGCCCTTGCGGGGGTGTCATTAGAGCCTATCGTCAATTCTTCGTACTCCCCTCACGGGTGAGACGATGGAGGCGCATGTGCAGAAATGCATCAGCCATTGACAGAGAAGCACTATTATTATTATTATTATTATTATTATTATTATTATTATTATTATTATTATTATTATTATTATTTTGGAACTGCCCTTGCGGGGGTGTCATTAGAGCTTATCGTCAATTCTTCGTACTCCCCTCACGGGTGAGACGATGGAGGCGCATGTGCAGAAATGCATCAGCCATTGACAGAGAAGCACTATTATTATTATTATTATTATTATTATTCGTCGTTGTCGTTGTTGTCGTTGTTGTTGTTGTTGTTGTTATTGTTTTTGTTGTTGCTCTTATCGTTATCGTCGTCGTTGTCGTCTTGATGGTTGTTGTTGTTGTTGTTGTTGTTGTTGTTGTTATGGATATTAATTTTGTCATCATCATCATCATCATCATTCATGGTGGTCAGTATGCTTATTATTCTTGTTTTTGATGTTATCATTGACAGCTGCCGCCCAGTGTGCCCTCGCTGGACACACTCGAGCCGGCGGAGCGCGATTTGCTGCAGCAGTGGCTGCACCAGAACCCCCAGCGGCGCTCCACCATCCCCCAGCTGCTGGTCTGTGTGTTGTTGTGTATCTGTTAGTCATTACCTCCCCGGACCTGCGGGCTCCAGCGATGTCTGCTTTTCTACTTTCCAGGCTGTTGCTGTTGCGATAGTTTGCTTTGTTGCTCAGTATTTTTCACTTTGTTTGGCCTTGGAGAGCGGGGTTCATTTGGTGTTATTGCATAATATGGTTTTCTAGCTTGTGAAGATGAATTTTTTCTCTCATTTTCCAGGTGGCTTTTTTATGTCTGTCCCATAATTGACTTAATTTCTCGTCTTGCGTTTGAAAGGCTGCTCCGTTCTTCATGGAAGCCGAAATGGCCTTGTTCCAGGAAATGCAACGGCGAGAGGTCAGGAGCAAAAGCGCGCGCACTTGCAACTTTGCCTTGCAAAGCCATGGTCTTGTAAGTATCCTGGTTCATAGTGACTGCCACTATGAGCTCTGCCAGGCTTTTAAGAACTTCAGTGACTGTCGCCTCTTGCACCCTGCGTCTGCAACGACCCCCCCCTTTAACAACAACAAACACACACACACACACACAAAAAGGGGGGGGGGGGGGTTGTTAATGAGTGAGCATGTTTTGGCATTTTTGTTGGGAGGAGCGGGAGGGGGGGGGGGGGGGATGCTATTCAAAACTTTGTGAGCGAGTTGATATTTGAACCAGGACAAAAGACAAGGACAATAAGGCTGGGCTAATAACAGAGCCCATGGAAGCTTCCCATAATTGGCCGTAGTAGAAGTAGTAGTAGTAGTAGTAGTAGTAGTAGTAGTAGTAGCAGTAGCAGTAGCAGTAGTAGTAGTAGTAGTAGTAGCTATAGTGGTAGTAGTAGTAGTAGTAGTAGTAGTACTTGTAGTAGTAGTAGAAGTAGTAAGCTAAAGTAGTAGCAGTAGCAGTAGTAGTAGTAGCAGTAGTAGTACTAGTAGTAGTACTAGTAGTAGTACTAGTAGTAGTAGTAGAAACTGCTTGTAAACAAGGAAACGTCCGTTGTCTCCCTGCCTTGATTTGAAGTTGAAGATTCTTACGCTGCAGATTTTTGTCACAACACACCTTCCACTGCGACGTTCATGACGTGTGAAATTCAATCATGATTGGATGTGTGTGTGTGTGCGTGTGTGTGTGCTGTGTGCTGTGTGCTGTCTGTGTGTTGTGTGTCTGTGCTGTGCTGTGTCAGGCCGAGCTGCAGGGCGAGGCTCGTCAGTGCTGTATCTGCGGGGACGACTTCTACCAGGCGGACGGGCTGGACTGTCCCGCCAGCCAGCCCGCACACTTCGCCTGTGCCGAGCTGCAGGGCGAGGCTCGTCAGTGCTATATCTGCGGGGACGACTTCTACCAGGCGGACGGGCTGGACTGTCCCGCCAACCAGCCCGCACACTTCGCCTGTGCCGCCTGCTTGTCCGGCCACGTGCAGGCCGAATCGCTCAAGGAGATGGACCAGCTGCGCAAGGCAGAAGGAAAGGTCTGGTGCCCGCTGCGCCTGCACGGCTGCGAAGCAAAGCAGCCCTACGAGATGGCTCTGCTGGCCTCCCGCGTCACTTCCGACGCTTTCCAGGCCCAGATTGAGGCGGTTCGGAAAGTGCAGGAGCAAAAGCTCTCCCAGGACCTGGAGGCGCGGTACAAGCAGCAGCTGAAGGAGGAGATGGAGCGCTACGAGCGGCTGTCGGCCGAGCAAAGGCAGGTGCAACAGGCCCGCGTATACATCCAAGAGGAGCTCTTGACGCTCAAGTGCCCCAGGCCCAACTGTCGAAGAGCTTTCCTCGACTTCAACGGGTGCTTCGCTCTAACCTGCGGGGCTTGTGGCTGCGGGTTCTGTGCTTGGTGTTTGCAAGACTGCGGGCAAGACGCGCATGCTCACGTCGCCCGCTGCAACGCCAACGCAGCGCCAGGCAGAGATGTTTATTCCACCTTGGCCATATTCGAGCAAGCGCAACGTGCGCGCAGAGAGCGCTTGGTCAGGGAGTACTTGCGCACCTTGGGCAGCCAGGAGCTGCAGAGAAAGGTACTGGACGCGGTGCGGCCTAGCCTCCTACAGCTGGGGCTGCAGCAGCTGGCGAGAGGCCCCTTGCGCGAGTAAAGCAAAGCTACCTGTCTACTATCTGCTCCTAGTTAGAAAATCGTGGCCAGCCTGAGGACCCTTTAGACACAGCTGGAGTCATTCGGGGTGCATTGTGTGATACACATAGATACATACATTACATACATACATACATACACACATACATACATACATACATACATACATACATACAATCATTGAGTGTGAAAACGTCGAAACATGCATGTATACAAACCTCTTTTGTTTACTGACGTTTTACTTCAAGATACAGACATACATACATACATGCATACTTACTTACTTGCTTACTTGCTTGCTTACATACATGGCCGACTTTTTCAGCATTTGCACTTACATACATACATACATACATACATGGCATACACACATACATGCATACATACATACATGACATACATATATACATGCATACATACATACTTAAAGCATACATGGCAGACTTTTTCAGCATACGTACATACGTACATACATACATACATACATACATATATACATACATAAATACATGCATGCATGCCGACTTGCTTGCTTACCTACACATACATACATACATATATATACATACATAAATACATGCATGCATGCCGACTTGCTTGCTTACCTACTCAAGGTATTCCAGTGGCCTCATACGTTCGTACGTATGTACGTACGTGTACGTACGTACATACATACATACGTACACGCATACATACATACATACATACATACATACACACATACACACGCACGCACACACACACACACACACACAGAGTTGCTTACGTACTTACATGCTTATCGACCTGCGCATGCATACATACATACAATGTTACATACATACATACATACATACATACATACATGTACGGCCGACTTACTTTCTGACTGCTGGAGGCGTTCCATCTGCCTCATCCACATCTCGTCTGCTTTTGGAACGCGTGTTTGTGTCTCCACCTGCTGAGCATGCAAGTGTCATTTCGCAGCTCTTGTCTTGAGCGATCAACACAATCATGTCATTCGCTAGCTCGTGTCCCGAGCGTTCAACAAAATATGTCATTTGATACCTTTTGTCCCAAGCTTCGCAACGCGGGGCTCCCAAACTGTTGCAGTATCAGTCTTGGCTGTAGCATGTAAGTAAATAAATGGGTATGTATGTATGCGTGTATGTATGTATGCATGTATGTATGTATGCATGTATGTATGTATGTATGTATGCATGTATGTATGTATGTATGGCTGAGGAATATGAGATCGAAGCTGGACAAGTTCGCCACTAACTGTATGTATGTATGTATGTATGTATGTATGTATGTATGTATGTATGTATGTATGTAACAGTCCAACATAGTCTGTAGTGCACCGGCCGATACTATATGCATGTATGTATGTATGTATGTATGTATGTATGCATGCATTGATCAATTGATTGTATGTATGCGGTTTTGTATCACGGACTGACTCCTCTCATAGACCACAGAGCTATCTACAATCAGAGCTATCTACAATCGCACTTTGATTGTATGTATGCATTGATTGATTGATTGATTGATTGATTGATTGATTGTACTTGTTTTGTCGACTGTGTGAAAAGTCATCAGTCCGTCATACAACACAGCTACATACCATGAATATGCAATGAATAGATGTATACACTGGCATATAACGAGGAGTCCGATTGTAGATAGCACTGTGCTAATACTAATTCACTGGTAGGGCAGTGTCACGGGGTCTAGACAGCACAGAGCTGAGTTACTGTAGCCTGCTCCAGCTGCCTTTGAACTTGAAGAAGGAAGCACGAGAAGAAATATACAACGAGTAGCCTGCTCCAGCTGACTCTGAGCTTGAAGAGTCAGCGCTTTGCTTCTCTCTCTCTCTCTCTCTCTCTCTCTCTCTCTCTCTCTCTCTCTCTCTCTCTCTCTCTCCTTTTTTTTTTTTTTTTTTTTTTTTTTTTTTTTTTTTTTTTTTTGTTGTTCCCAGTCACTTGGAATCTTTAATGATTGTGATTAAATCCATAATAATATAAATAGGTAGAATACGAGATAAGATCAAATATATATATTATAATGAATATATAAAGGAAGAAATGAAACAAGCAGGCAAATACAGGCAACCGCAAGGATACGATGAGGAAAGGAAGAGATGCTAAGGCATACATATAGTTTTTTATTTATTTATTTATTTATTTTTTATTTTTATTACTTTATTATTATTATTATTATTATTATTATTATTTTTAATATTTCATAGTTAAACTAATTAAAGTAGCCTGCTCGCAATGGACAATGGCCTCCGCAATGCTTCCAGTTAACAACCGGCAACCCCCTACCACCGATAGTAACTTTACAAAACGATGAATTTAAGAACAATTGTAACAATTTCCGCCAGTGTAGGCGCAGATAGGTATATAAATATGCGACCTTTCCTTATACGTGACCCCTATGGTAATACACAGTGATGTATAGATGAGCTATTATCTATTCAAGATATGGTTATATCCGTTTTCATTTATATACTTTTGAGCCGGTTGAAAACGATAATATTAAGTCAAGTAACCGGTACTACTTTTTACACAAGATAATATTATCGTTAGGCTGACATTGGAAATGCCTCTATTTCCTTTGTTGTTACTTGGCTCTGACACTGCAGTCTACTATATTTTCCCACCATACTGGTTTCCTCTCTTTTACCAGAAATATCAGAGTGCTCAAGTTTGAATTAACAGACCCCTGCTTGCATTAAATATCATGAATAATATCTTTTGATTATAACCGACAAAAGTGGAGTCCCAGCCTAAATTTTTTCCCTGATCCAAGTTCATTCAAGAAATTTGAAAAAAGCCACTCTCCTAAGTGAAAGAAGAAGGAAAGGTATTGGTAGAGTGTAGGATAGGAGCTGAGGTGTTAGGAGTGTGCAGCACACAAAAACAACAGTGAAACCTTCAACTCAAGTTGCACAGAGGCACATATAGCGGCACGGCAAGACCGTTGTAATGTACTACTAATATCCGTTACTCCACCTAGTCAATTTACCGGTAATTTGGATAGTCTTAGTCATAGGCAGGTTCATAGGCCGGACAGTTATTAATACCTTTATTACTGACAAGGACACTTTCTAGAGGACGGTATTCGCGAATCATAGTCTGGAATGCCTAGAATCAAATGAGTATTACCATTCTGTAAAGGTCATAACATCATAAATTTGTGTGACCCAAAGTCATTAAAAGTCTTTTCTTCGGTTATTCTTTACCCTTAGCGGGGTAGCTTCCCTAAACTCTGCGTTTGAGTGATAGATTACTTTGGTTATGAGCCTTGTCAAGGAGGCAAGCGTGCCAAAGCACGTATTGAGTCAAGTGCCCATATTCGAGGGCAACGACCAAAGCTTTTGGCCTTGGTCAAGCAAGTTTCAGAAGCACATGCAGGGGATATCTGTCCACGTGGCAGAGATGGTATCTGTGGCATTAGCCGACCCAGCTAAAGCCAAAAGGGATTTTCCTTACGACGAAGCAAGGGCTAAGACGGCAGAAGACTTAGAAGAGCCCGACACGCCCATAAGTGATAGTGAGGAAGATGAAGAGTCAGACACCTCTCAGAGAGGAAGACAGAGACCCCAGACAAAGAAAGAAGATATCAAACAGCCAGAAGGTTGGGATAAAATGACAGCAGAACAAAAGAGAGAGTGGAAAGAGAAAGAAGCAAGGAAAAAGAAAAGACAAAGTATGAAACAACACACAAGAAGAAAGACAGCTATCCGCAAAGAGAAGAAATATTATGAAAGGATGAAAACTTTGCAGTTATGTCTGTCTGTGGCTTTTTCCAAAGACAATGTATCTAATTTCCTGCGAACACAGAAGACGAAAGGACCCATTGAAGAGTTGATAGTAGTAAGAGATCAATGGGGAGGCATTTCCGGAGCAGGTAGGTACATGTTAGAGGAAGAGTTTGAGAGAACGAGACCAAGGGCAGGTCAGAGGTATGTAGACTGGCTAAATGAATTTCTCGCAAAGCAAAACCAGCTTGAAAGTTTACGTGGGGCGCCATTTTCCGATGAGGAAGCAAAGAGAAAGCTATTTAAGAAATTGCGCTACCATCCAGCTTTCGGGGATAAATTTCAGGTGGACCACTATGATCTCCCGGCCAGACTAAGACCAAACTTCTCGGAACTATGCGAAGCATCTAGGGAAAGATGGTTAATGTGGGAAGAAAAAGAAAGACGTAACAATTTCCGTGAGAGAACAACTCAAATTCGCAAAGACAACAACAAGAAATCTCGGGATGGCAAGCAGCGGCAAGAGACCAATCTCCTGATGGATAATAAAGGAAAAAGGGGAGACAATAAACCGGGACCAAAGACAGCTCCAAACTGGACGCTCAAAGTCACGTGTTTCGGATGTGATGCCAAAGGCCATACCATGAGATATTGTCCGGTGATTTCGGAAAAGTTCCGCAAAGAAGGAAAATTAAAACGGAATCAAACGGAAGACAAAGGCACTGAACAAGAAAAGAACGAACAAAAGAACAATTACAAAAACAAAAAGAAACCCTTTCATAAGAAAAAGAAAGCACTCACTTTGATAACAACCGGCAACGACAAAAACGAAGACGAACAAAGTGACTCTGATACAAACGTTGCTTTAATCCATATGGGGAACACTTATGATAAGAGCGATGATGATGAGGAAGAAAGAGAAAGAGATGACGAGCAACCAAGCTCACCTCATCACAAATCTACAAGTCCCCAAGCCCTTTTGAACGATACAAAGACTACACCTAGGGTAGGGAATAGACATAGTGAGAGTGGAGAAGGACGGGAAGTGCGGTTAGTATCGGCCACCCTACGAGGTCCCTCCTCACTACGGGGAGAAGGCAAGGAAGAGCGGTTAGTATCCGCCACCCCACGATGTTCCCCAGTCACCCCTAACCCTAACGAAACTCCTTTGAGGCTTGAGAGTTCTTACGGAGTCACGCCTGACACAAAATGTGCCGGAATAAACAGACGCAAAAAACCGTGTAATGTTTCCGTTGAAAAATCAAAAGGAAAAGGAATATACGCAAATCACGCGAAACGATTATCTTATGCGAGGTACTGCGGATATCACGCCACACAAGACCCAGATTATCCGGAGTTGGATTTGTCGGTAAGTCCCGTGTTGCGTCCCCCCAAATCTCCTTACTACCCAGACGAACGAGGTCTTAAAGCTGCAGCATTGGAAAAGTCTCATAAAATTACGCAAAGACTCGTTTTCGGGGAATTTGAAACTTTACGTGACACCAAAATTTCCACAAGTCCACAAGTCTCGCAAAATATTCCGCAACAACCACGCAAACATAATCCATTTTCTAGTCAACGGACCGGCCAGAGCAGAGAAGGGAGAGAAGAGAGTGGAGTGGATGAGGGAGAGCAACGACTTGGGCCCACTTCTGTCAACAAGTTTGGCAACCAAATAGGTCCCACCTCACAACAACTCCAAATCTCTAGTTCTAGACCAATCACAGCACTCCCACCAACACAGACAACAAACACGCAACCCATCAACCCTCCCGTCATAACCTTCAAAGATATAAATGAAATAGCTAAAACGTTGATGAATGAGTGCGTGAGGGGAATGAATGGAGAAGTGATGCGTGTCGTGAGTGGCGAGCTAGAGAGAGATGACTTTTTGACTGACATAGTAAGAGCAATAGAAGGAATGTACTTGGAGAGAGCAGTCAGACAGAGTCCCATCACTACACCTCCACAACTCACAGAAGAGGGACAAGGTGAGGGTAGAGGAGTCTCTGAGGGTGAACTAGAAACAGAGACAGAGACAGAAGGAGAGACAGAGCATGTACTGATACATGTGAGAAAAAGAGTGATGAAAAAGAGAGACATGACAGTACAGGATAGTGGAGCAAGCACAGACATATCATGCAGAGAAGACAGATTGACGGATGTCGATGAGATAGACCCGGTAGAACTACTGACAGGTAATGGAGAAAGGGAGTTGAGTAAGTCAGGAAGAGCTAGGCTGACTGTGATAGATGGGAAAGGAAGGCCTAGAGCAGTAGAAAAGAAGATGTTACTCGACACTACCTTACCAGTTAGCATAGTCTCTACAGGACAGATGGACCACAGACACAACAGATCAGTCATCCACCAAAACGGACAGTTAGTAATACTCAAACACCCCATCCACATTAACGAGAGTGACATCTTAGTAAGGGGAAGATTAACTAAGAGTATGATATATAGATGGGATGACGAATATGATGAACCCATTGAAAGTCAACGAAAGATATGATCCTTTCGCAACAAGGGGGTAGAAGGGGAGGGAAGCCCCACAAATGAGAACAAAAACAAGACAAGTAAGCATGAAGTAAATAAGAGAGAGAAAGAATTACACGTAGATATAGTATTATATGAAGCTTACCCCAGAAAGTCAGACAAACCTAGAAAGATAGGAATCAAGCTTTTTCACTATGCCTGTGGGCATTATGGGTTAACAAAGATGCGCCTATTGGCAAAAATTTTGAACATTAAGTTAGTTGGTGACGAGAGCGATGTCAGATTTTGCGAATCTTGCATGATAGGAAAGTCTAAACGTTTGCCACGTTTTGCAGTTAATACAATAGAAAGAGCCCAAAAGCCAGGTATAATTCTACACATAGACACATCAGGACCGTGGGCAACTAGATCAATAGGTGGTAAACGGTATAAATTTTCGGTCACCGACGACTACTCACTGTTCATTCTTGACTTTTATTTAGCCCATAAGAATGAGTTTGTAGATTGCTTAAAACAAGCTGTAGCATTTTATGAGAGACAGACAGGAAACAAAGTAAAGGAAATTCGCGCAGATCAAGAATTCCATATTCCGGAGGAAGTCATTAAGTGGTGGAAAAATATTCGCTTTATTTGGAAAACCTCCGCGACAAACGATAAAGACGGGAATCCTATTGCGGAAAAAGTGAATGATATTACGGCGGGGCCTGCACGAGCAATGAGATATCACGCTAAATTACCGCCGCAATTCTGGGCAGAATTAGAACACGCAGCAAGAACCATTCACAACATACTACCAGCAATTCACGGGGAACGCAAAGGAATTTCGCCTTATGAGCAGCTGTTAGGTAGAAAACCAACATTCTTTCATTTAAAACCAATAGGATGTATGGGTGTGTTACATATACCTAAGACTAAAGTGCGGAAGGGAGAGTACAGAGGGAAAAAGGTGATGCTAGTAGGATATGATCTATTTCGGGAACTATACCGAGTATGGGATGGTAAGAAGATAATTTCCGGAGTGAGAGATGTGAGATTTAATATTCACAAAATCGGTAAACAAGCTCATCCTCCTAAACTAGTGTCGTGGGATAATGATGACTCTGAGGGGGAGAATGAGAATGAGAGCGAGCAACCACACACATCTCCACAAGCGTCACCACCCCAATCACCACCCCAATCACCACCAATCACCACCCCAATCACCTAAGTCACCTCACAACGTCAACAACGACCACCCAACAACACACTTTGATGAAGTTGAGGGGGAGACAGAGAATGTTGATATCGATGCGAATGAGAAAGAGCATGAAAATGAGCATGTGGAGAAGAATACATTGGATCACAAACATACACGCCTACACACAAGTCCAGAGCCACATTATCCACAACAATTACCCCCAGAGCACAAGATCAAGCCACAAGAGCATACAAGTGAACAAGATCCAACAGATCCACTAAAAATACATGAAAGAAGAGCATACGAAGAAAAATCACCACCATCTAAGGGATTAACGTGGGAGCAGAGTCAGAGAGTAACGGAGAGTAACATAATCCCCGGTAAAAGGCAGCGCAAGGCAGTAGAGAGATTTACCCCTAGCAATGAGCCCAAGAGAGAAAAGAGAGAGGCTCAAGAGCTAATAGGTAAGGTAGTAAGAGTGCCCGCGCGTGCATGGGGAGATGGATGGACGAAGAAAAAGTACGGTGAGGGATGGGAGAGCATAGTACGAGTAGGGGTAGTCAGCAGAGTGAGTGACCCCAGAGATAGACTCGTAGTTAGAGACAGACCTCAGCCCACCCACATAGTTAAGTTTGAAGACGAAGAAGAACGGATGCTGAATTCGGAAATCCTCAAATACTCCGTGAAAGATCCCGAATACCCGTTACAAAGTCCCGCTAATATGTTTTTATGCGATGACCGTATGGTGGCAGATGAGATTCGTGATTTTTATTTGTATGTAGATATCAGAGTACCCAAAGATGTCATAGAGGAAGGTTTGACAGCTAAAGATGTTTTAGAGGGTATGAAAACAGAGCTAAAAGCTCTTCAATCCTTTAACACATACACATGGGTACCCCATAAGGAGGCAAGCAAGGCAGGAGTTAGTAAGATAGTTAGATTGACATGGGTTCACAAAGTAAAGTTAGATGAGAACGGGAAAAAGTTCATAAAGTCTCGTTTAGCTTTACGGGGAGATATGTTAGAACCCGGTGTTAGCTATAACCCAGATCAGCTCTTTGTTCCTTGCGCCGCGCACCATTCACTTTTATTTCTCGCCAAACTAGCTGCCTGGCACAAACACAAACTATACGGCATAGATTTTAAAAATGCATACCTAAATGCTCGTATGAATGACCCTGTTTATGCATATGCGCCAGAGAGTGTAGACAGAGAAGGGCATGAGGGGATGATATGGCGTATAGATGGTGCTTTATATGGTGCACCACAGGCAGGAAGAAGATGGTATGAGATATTAGCACCCAAGTTAGAGGAGCTAGGTTTTAGGTTGCTAGATTCAGACTTATGTATGTTTGTAGAAAATGATAAAGCTTTGAGAGAGGCGATAGTAGGGATATTTCATGTTGATGACTTGTTGTTTACCGCACCAAACAAACAAGCATATGAGCGTTTTGCGTCCGCATTAGAAAAACATTTCCCGCTCAAAAGACTCGGTATTGCCCGTGAATTCAAAGGAATAGAGATAGAGCAATCGAACGGGAAAATAATTTTGCATCAGCGAAAATATCAGCAGCAGATACTAAAAGAGGTAGGCTACGATTCTGCTAAACCCGTTAGTACTCCAGCGCAAGAACATTTCACGGAACCGATGTCGGAACCAGCTAGCTTGCAAAAATTTTCAATTCCTAGTCTAGTTGGTCGTTTGCTATTTCTCGCAAAGATGACAAGACCCGATATAGAACAATCACTAAATTCGGCAAGTGTCATGCAAACTATCGATAAGGGAATAACTTATGCGATGTTAGGCAGAATCTTTCGTTATTTAGTTGACTCTTATCGAGGTTTAGCTTACCATGAGCCTAAGTCAGAGCAAGAAGGGCAAACATATCCAAAACTTTCCATGTGGCCCGACGCGGCTCACAAAGTTTGTAAGAAAACAGGGAAGTCCCGCACTGGATTCGTGATCCTATGGGGCAGCGATCCAGTTGCATGGTTATCAAAGCGACAGAGTCGCATCGCCCTGAGTTCCAATGATGCTGAAATATTTGCAGCAACTGAGTGCATTAGAGAGGGACTTGCACTAAAACACATTACACAAGAACTAAACATAGCCCAAAAGAGCCCGATAGAATTATTCGAGGATAACTCTCAAACAGTCTTAGCGGCAGAGAGGGGTATGTCAGGTAATAGAACTAAACACTTACCTTTAGAATTACACTTTATGCACCACCTACAGAGAGACGGTGAGATTAAGTTTGTAAAAGTAGGTACGAAGAAGCAGATAGGTGATGTAATGACAAAATATTTACCGAAAGAACAATTCGAGTATTTACTTAACAAATTTACGGTAAAGCTCAAGTAATTTCGGGATTTGCGTGTCCACTCACCTATATTTGCTTTGAGTGTTTTGTGCAGTTTGTTGCTTGTTGCAGCAGCTTTGTTTTGCGCAGGGGTCAAGAGCCGTCGAGCCGAGGCTGGGTAGCCGACTGCCACGCGAGGCCGGCAGCCGCGAGGCTTTCCCTGGCTAACTTAGCAATTTAAATTCTTTCTATCATTCTTTCTATCCTAGAATAGGAAATCTAAATTTTTTTTGATTTTGCTACCCTCTACGGGAAGCGCTTGCAAATTTTTGAACACATACATCATACATGTTACTGCATGACTACACATATATACATACATAGAGGATGTGATGTAAATGGGAGTTGATATTTAACCTTCGGGTAACCCATAACTGATCAACACTATTTTTTTCATATTTACACACTAATATAGCCTATGACTTGCGACTAAGGGGGAGCGTTGTAATGGACTACTAATATCCGTTACTCCACCTAGTCAATTTACCGGTAATTTGGATAGTCTTAGTCATAGGCAGGTTCATAGGCCGGACAGTTATTAATACCTTTATTACTGACAAGGACACTTTCTAGAGGACGGTATTCGCGAATCATAGTCTGGAATGCCTAGAATCAAATGAGTATTACCATTCTGTAAAGGTCATAACATCATAAATTTGTGTGACCCAAAGTCATTAAAAGTCTTTTCTTCGGTTATTCTTTACCCTTAGCGGGGTAGCTTCCCTAAACTCTGCGTTTGAGTGATAGATTACTTTGAAGACACTCGTTGTGTGTACGACTTTGACACCTATGGTCGTGACACGGTGTTTGGTGAGTGTCTTTAGTGTGGGGTTCTCAGGCGTCCAGTATGGAGTCCCATCCCCACAGCTTTTGAGATTTTTGGACAATCATCTCAGCTGCCACCAGGACATTAGCTACTGTGGTTTGTCCCACCACAATTGCAGACCACACATCTCGTGTAACTCCTGAACCAGTTCCCAAGGCATCGACGACTGTCTTGACAGTCTGAGCTGCCCTTATCGACGGAAGTTGATCAGCACAACTGTCTCCAGTCAGACGAGCTTGCCAAATCGCCTGTAAGTCGTCCATGAGACGATCCGGTGTCCCAACGAGCACAGAAGTAGCCACTTCTGAGGACATAGAACTCGAACCCAAGGCTGGTGTCAGCCCATCCTTCGCAGACCAACCGACAGAGGCATCCTCAGGCCTCCGACACCTTTGAACAACTCAAAGTGCTCATTATAGAGGCCTTTACCGACTCCTTTCAGAGTCCACCGGTCCTGTCTCACACAGCTACCAAAAGGGAGGGAAGGCAAATTTAATAAAGAGAATTCTGACAACTACAGTACGTCGCAAAACTAAGATAAGCGTAACGTAAATTTCAAATTAGCTGGAGGGAAACAATAATGACTGGACTCCAGTTACTGACTACTTATCTAGAAATTTCTACACAGACTGATTAAGTTAATGCTGCCACTAGAGTGGCAAAATATAGTATCCGCTATATCACTGAATAATTAAGTGGAAATTGTACTGTCGGTCCTTATGACAAATCAACTACCCTAGTAACGGTAACTCCGGGTAACGTCGGAAATGAAATAGGAATAACGCTCCCCCCTTAGTTATTTGTCATAACTACTTCACTATATTCAGTCTAGTCTAATCATCTAGAAAAAAAATTCCGATCGCTTCCCGTAAGGGATATCAAAAGTCCAGAAAAATTATATATATAAATATGGTAGAGGTGCGAGAAAAAAGTGAAAAGAAAGGAAGCGATCAGTCCTTTGCGTAGAAGGTAAGTTGTCCAGTCTCCGACGCCCCCGGCCGCCGGAAAAGTCTGGTTGGGGTGGCCACCCGCCACCCGAGTCCCGGCGAGCCACCGAAGGCCCGCCACCAACGGCCTCGATCCTACGATCCGATTTCCACGCGCGTCCAGCTCAACACCTATAAGAGAGGAAACACTTGCACAAAAGGAGAACACAAAGAAAAACAAAAACACAAAACATCGGTGAAACACCCATAATCATTCCGGGGATTCCGGAATGATAATAGTGAATTTGTTCCGAGGTATATGAACTGATCACGAGGTAACGGTTTAGTGAGTAAATCACCTATTTGCTTTTTAGTACTGACTTTAATAAACTTCATCTCACCATCTCTCTGTGAATGATGTATGAAATGTAGTTCGAGAGGCAAATGTTTGGTGCGTGGTCCGGATAATCCCCGTTCGCCTGCGAGAATTGTTTAGGTGTTATCCTCATATAATTCAACCGGACCTTTTTGCGGAATTCCGAGTTCCTGTCTAACATGACAAACAGCTAGACCCTCTCTAATACATTCAGCTGCTGCAAATATTTCACCATCATTCGAGCTAAGGGCTATCCTACTCTGTCTCTTAGAAAGCCCTATAGGGTCCCCCCCCCCCATAGAATTACGTATCCCGTACTTGACTTTCCGGTTTTGTTGCAAACCTTATGGGCCGCATCAGGCCATAACGTGACTTTTGGATAGGATTGATCCTCTTGCGAGGACTTAGGCCCGTGAAATGCTAAACCGCGAAATGAGCCAATTAAATACCGCAATATCGTTCCTAACATGGCATAAGTGACTCCTTTATCTATGGTTTGCATAACACTAGCTGCATTGAACGCCTGTTCTATATCCGGCCTAGTCATCTTAGCTAAATAAAGAAGACTACCAACTATGCTAGCTATAGCAAACTTACGCAACGCTGCATCATCGGACATAGCTAAAAGCAACTGATCTAGTGCAGGGGTGCTTACGGGGCGAGACTTATCATACCCAAACTCCCTTAACACCTGTAACTGGTACTTACGTTGATGAAGGACGATTCGTCCCCCTTCCTGTACTATTTCAATCCCTTTGAACTCCCTTGCAACTCCTAGCCGTTTTAAGGGGAAATGCTTCTCCAAAGCACTTGCAAAATCTTCATACGCCCTCTTGCTGGGCGCCGTAAAGACTAAGTCATCTACGTGAAAGATCCCCACTATGGCTTCTCTTATGGGCTTGTCTTTTTCAACAAACATGCAAAGGTCTGAGTCTAAAAGCCTAAAGCCAAGCTCCTCTAACTTCGGGGGCTAATATCTCATACCATCTACGGCCTGCTTGCGGCGCGCCATACAAAGCACCATCAATACGCAAGATCATCCCCTCATGCCCCTCTCTATCTAACCCATGAGGAGCATAGGCAAAAACAGGGTCATGCATTTGCATTAAGGTAGGCATTCTTAAAATCAACACCATACAGCTTATGGCCATGCCAAGCAGCAAGCTTTGCAAGCATGAGCAGTGAGCGGTGGGCGGTGCAAGGCACAAATAGTTGGTCAGGGTTGTAACTAACACCTGCCTCTAACATATCACCTCTAATTATACGCGCTAATCTAGACTTGACAAACTTGCGTCCTTTCTCATCTAGCTTGACTTTGTGTACCCATGTCAGCCTAACTACCTTGCTAACTCCGGCCTCTTGTGCCATCTTTGGGGACACCCATGTGTAAGTTTTGAAGTCCTTAAGGGACTCCAATTCCTTACGCATGCCCTTGAGCACGTCCTTAGCGGACATGCCCTGCTCAGCTACATCTTTCGGGACACGAACGTTCAGATACAACAAGAGTTCATTCTGTTCATTCATGCAACAATCATAAGACAACATGACAGTCTCTCTCTCTGCAACAGGCAATACGGACTCTTGTGGGATAATGGCGTATTTTTTATTTCAGAGTCTAACATCTTCTCTAACCTGCCCTCAAAATCAACAAAGTGAGAAGGTTTTCTTTGTTTACGCACTTTTAATCTCTCTGATGGGTTGCATGGGTGTTTTACTACCCCTCTACGCTTAACTCCCTCCCACCCCTCTCCGTACTTCTCTCTAGCCGTCCTTGCCCCACTCTGCAGCGGGGGCCTCCACTATCACACCCTCTAGTACTTGAGCTTGTTTAGGCTCTTTCCTCTCTCTTGGTTGGTTGGTTGGTGCAGTGGGCTGTTCTTTCTGTCGTCTCTCTCTCTCTCTCTCTTTGTGTGGAGTATGTTAGCGGCCGACATACTATCGCTCTGCTCCCATGTCCTACCCTTACTAGGCTCTTAGTCTTCGTGATAGGCTCTCCTATCATGCTCTGCCTGTGGGTCTGAGGGATCACTGCCTACCTGTGACTGTCCTAGCTCTTTCTCATGCGTGTGTGTGGGTGAGGTGGTGGGATGGGGTGTTTCTGCCTGCCTGTGTGGTGTCGATGTCCTGTGTAGGTACACTATCTGTCTTACTGTCGTGTGGTGTGGTGTGTTTGTAATCTGTGCTATCATCCCCATCATCCCCTCCATGCTCCCCCTCAACATCATCTCCATCATCGCCCTCCACCTCATGGGTCTGTGCTTGTATGTGAGTGGATGTGTGAGTCTCATCATCATCAACGTCCCTGTCCTCACTCTCATGGGTTTGTGCTTGTTCGTGAGTGGGTGTGTGTGTTTTGTCAACATCGACATCCCTCTTCTCACTCTCCCCCTCAGAAACCTCACCATCCCACTCAACTAATCTAGGGGGGTTGCCGCCTTTCCAACCACGTAGGGGTTGAAACGGGCGTTTCTGACTCCGGCTATGACCTTTCTGCCGTCCCAAACACGGTACAGCTCTCTGAACAAATCATACCCTAGCAACATAACCCTCTTTGCCTGGAACTCACCCTTCCTGCCCTTACCGGTGTACATAACTCCCATGCTGCCTACCGGTCTCAACTGAGTGACAATTTGCTTCCGGCCGAGCAACTGCCCGTATGGCGACAAACCCTTACGCGGCCTACTGGTGGCCGGTAAAATGTTGTGTATCGTAGTGGCGGCGTGCTCCATTTCGGCCCAAAAGGTTAGAGGCAACTCAGCGTGATGCCTCATGGCCCTCGCGGCCCCGGCGGTGATATCATTTGCCTTTTCTGCTACGGGGTTACCATCCTTATCCCCAGTGGCAGAGTCGTCTTCCAAATGAACTGGATAGGCTTCCACCACTTTATAACTTCTGTCGCTACATCAAACTCCTGATCACATCTCACTTCTCTCACCCTATTTCCTGTCTGTCTCTCATAGAACGCTATCGCTTGCTTAAAACAATCTACCCACTCATTCTTATGGGCTAAGCAATAGTCATTAATAAAGAGCGAGTAATCGTCAGTAACGCAAAATTTGTAATACTTTCTGTGTAACGAACGAGTAGCCCATGGACCCTCTGTGTCCATGTGCAAAAGTATCCTAGGCTTGTCTGTTCTCTCTATCCTATTAACTTTAAATCTAGCTAACACCTTTGCCTTGCCTATCATGCAAGGCGCGCAAAAAGCTACCTTGCTCTCATCTCCCACTAACTTAATGCCTAATGCATTTGCTAAAGCTTTCATCTTCTTTATATTATAATGTCCACAGCAATAGTGAAACAACTCTATGTCTACCTTCCTAATCTTACCAGGCTTGCGGGGATAGGAGAAATATAGCGTCACTGCCCCCGTTTTGCCTTCTTTCTGTCTAATCTCTCCTCTCTCCTTTTCGGGGCTTCCCTCCCCTCCTACCCCCTCTTTTCTCTCTTCTCTCTTGCCACCGGTTCATAACGCGTATTGATGTCCAGAGGACTATCAAACTCGTCGTCCCATCTAAAAAAGAGAGTGGACATGAGCCTCCCCCTGACTAAAACACTACTCTCATCTACGTGTATGGGGTCTTTCAATATGACTAGCTGTTCATTCTGGTGTAAAATTGCCCGGTGATGGACATGGTCCATCCTGCCGGTTGAGGCAATATTGACAGGTAGCCTGGTGTCGAGCAACACGGGTCTCGCCACCGTTATTGGCTTACCGTGTCCATCGATGCGTGTAACTCTGGCGATGCCCTCTCTGCCTATCTGGCACTCGCCGTTTCCGGTAACTAAGCTTATGGGAGCTACAGACTTAACGTCGTGAAGCATTCCCGAATTGCAAGCTATGTCCCTACTAGTAGAGGACCCGCTATCCTGCACTATCGTGCTATTCCTATTTCTCCCTTCCTCTCCGGCTAATACTAATGAATAATTAGTGGTGGTACGCTTGGTGGGGGTGGATGATTGTGATGTGGTTTGATGTTCGTGGTCCCCCTGGTGGTGTGATGGTGGTGCGGGATGCGTGAGATATGTACACCCTCTCTATTGCCTTCACCACATCAGACAAAAACTCGTCTTCCACAAGCTCACCCTCACTTACTCTTATTACTCTCCCATTGCTCCCTCTTATGCATGTTGTTGTGAATTGTTATGCAATCAGTGCAATGTCTTTGAATGTGATGATGGGAGGTGTTTGTTCTGATGCTTGGAGTGTGGGACCTCGTTGTGGTGGCGCTGTCTCCATAGCCACTGCCGTTGCCTCCTCCTTGCCCTCCTTGCCTCCTGCACCAGCACTGGGTAGACCAGATGGTCTCCCACACTCATTCAGTGTATCCGAGTTTGTGGTTGATGTGGGGTGCATGTCTTGTGATGCTGTGCGGTAGTGAATAGATAAGGTAGGCGTGGGTTGTGGTCGTGGAGCACTGTCTCTTTTGCCACTCCCCCTCACTTCTGCCCTACTACTCTTCCCTCTCGCCTCACTTTCCCTCTCTCTCTCTGCAGTCTCTGCTTTATTATTGGAGTTGTGAGGTGGCATGCGCGTGCGATCTCGTTCTATCCTATCTCCTCACCTGCAGCTAACAAACCTAGCTCATCCGGGTAATAAGGGGACTTGGGGGGGCGAATTTCGGGGTCTACAGATAGGTCAATCCAGGGAAACTCGTCGTCCTGGTTTTTGGCGTGATAGCCGCAACAGCAACCGAAAACCAACCGCTTTGCTTGCGAGGCATTTATTCCCTTTTGCTTCCTCTCTAGAGAAATATTGCAGGGTTTATTTCTGTTTTTTTCCCCCAGGCATTTAGTGGACTGAGGTTGGGATTGACTATAGCTGCTCATGTTTAGAGGGGGTTTATTTGGTTTGGGCAGGGAGGTTTTGTTCTCCTCAGACTCTGAGGGAATTGTTGTGTGTGTGTGTGTGGGGGGGGGGGGGGGACCGTGGTAGCTGACGACTGAAGTTGGTGAGATGATAGGTTGGGACGAATCCCAAACCCGACTAGCTTTCGCTAAGGCACTCCCTAAGCTAGGACTAGCCAGTGGGGGACGACCACCTCGTTCAGACTCACTCATAGGGTCACCCTGAATTTTGCTCGCTATACCCCCACCATCGTCGTCAGGGGTTACCTCCCCAGGGACGTCGGGCTTGTCACCCCCCATAATAACAAGAAGCGCATCGCTATCGCTCTCTTGCCCCCCTCCCTGTTCTTCATCATCCTCCCTCTCTTCCTCCCTTAACAGAGCTATATCTTTCCTCCCTTTGCTTTTATTTTGGCCCTTTTTGTTCTTGCCTTTAGGGGTTTTGGCTTCTTCTTCCTGCTTTTGTGATTTCTTTTTGAGTTTTGGGCAGTATGCCTTCGTATGCCCCACTTTTTCGCAAGCATAGCAGGTGACTTTCAGACACCATTCTTTCTTCTTTCTCAGCTTACCTGTCTTACCCCCTCCCCCTTTTTCGTCTCCCTGATCATCCATCAGGAGGTTTGTCTCCTGTCCTTTCTGCTTCCTGCGTCTCCTGCATCTCGTCGTCATCTCTGCTCTCCTCCCTTCTCCCCTTCCCTTTCTTCCATATCTCCCACTTATCCCTCGCACTCTCAACTAAGTCATCATGCTTAGGTCTTAGGTTTGCGGGAAGATTGAAGTAGTTAGCCTCGTAATCGCTATCAAAGGCAGGTGTTTGGCCAGCCTTTGAAGCAACTTACTAGTTAACTCTTCCTCTTCAAAGGGGTGTGTTCGTAAGCTCTCTACCTCGCTTTTGAAGGCGAGGTAGTAGCTTAACCAGGTGTTTACATTTGTCCCTGGTTTGGGGTAGATGTGTTCAAACCTCTCAGCATTGATACGTTTGCTCACACCCCCCACCGAACCAAACTTGGCCCTGACTAACTCTATCATCTCTATCGGGCCGTTGGGAGTCTTAGTTCTCAAATATTGTACAACAAGTATGTGAGAAAAGGCAACAGAAAGCACAAGCTGCAAGGCACGCATCTTTTCTTAATACTTCTTCTTCTTTTGTACAGCTTTTACTCTTATGGAGTGTGCTCTTTTCGTCTGTCTTCTTAGTTCTCTCTTCTGCTTCTTCGCGTGCTTCTCTCTCCACCTCATCTTCTTCTTCTTATCCATCTTGTCCCAATCTTTAGGCTTTTGCAATGGGACCTTCGTGCGTGGCCTAACTTTATGGATAACTCATCCCTCCTCTACCGAGTCAACTCGTCACCGAGGCGGAAACTCCAACCGTACGCGATCCTCCTCGTCCTCCTCTACGTCCTCCACTCTGTCCACCCCGGCGGATCCCCCCCCCCCCCCCCCGACCGCCCTCCTCCTACGGCCCCGCCGTCATCTTCACCCAAGCGGCCTCCACAGTTGTCCCCTCAGCGGTCTCCGACCACCGCCCCGCGGTCCACTGGTGCACCCCTGGCTCCGACCGATCTCCCGACGGGCCCTCCAGCCTCCGGCAGCATACCCGACCCCGGAGCTCCGCCACCGCCCAAGTTTGTCTTCCTTAAGTCGATGCCGCGAGGGGATCTGATGGCCACGGTGGACCTGCCCACCTTCCTGTCATCCGACTGTCACCTGGGACCCGACCTCGTCCGAGAGATTGGTGCTAGTATCCACCACAAGTACAGCTCTAACCTGGACTGGGTAGACAGAGTCTCCCATGGTGACTCCCCCCGTAGTGCAGCCCTCAAGAACATTGTCAGCCACGTCAATTCTGGCAGCGCAGGGGGCTCACTCCAGGAAGCCAGACAGCAGGATTTGGAACAAGCGTACAAAGAAGGGTGGCTTACCTTGTTGGACCTCCTGCCCAGTTCGGTCATCAGCCGAACAAAGGCATGGAACTCCCAGGCCGCATGGATGCCCATCCTCCAGAAGCGGAAGCAGTATAGATACGCACGCCGACGTCTGCAGCGGAAACGTAAACGACCCAAACTCGCCAGCCCTCCGATCCCCCTGGCTGCTGCTGGCCACGTGGATAAGGGACAAATCCCCCTCTACCGCAACTACAGGCGCCGCCCCCTTCCATACCGATCCCCAGCACCCAGGCCCTGGCTGCCGAGGACGGACCGACCACCACTGTTTCCCAGAGCAATATCAAGACGACCACGCCAGCTGCACCACCCGCTGTCCCATCTGACATTTCTGCACAACAAGGTCAAGATGCACGGGCCAGTCCCGGCCCTCTGACGACCCTCGATGGACCTCAGGGCTCTCTTGCTGTGGTGCAGAAGAAGGCCAGACTGCCCTCAGGGGGAGAGGCGAAAGGAGGCCCCGTTGCACAGGACCACCCCCCCCCCCCCGGGTTCCCCCCTTCCTCCATCGCCGCCACATGAAATTATCGAGGCTCACTCCCGCCGTTCTCAAGTCACTGGATCCCGTCGCGCTCCCTCGAAAAGCTCCAACGGAGGTCTTTTCTTTGGCCCGAGGGACATACAAGCAATCCGACGGGAACGGCAACTCGCTCACCAGAGAGTGGCTACCATTGAGGAGCAGGAGGACGTGATGGCAGGTTTTTACGAGGAAGAATCCGCTGGATATCGTCCCCGACGCTCTTTTGTGAAGAAGATCGCTAGTGCTCCACTTGCATCGACCACAAGCACTGGCCCCAACCAGAGCAATTCGTTGTCTATAAAAGATCAGGGGGAGTATTCAGGGGTTGGAATTATTTCTAAGGGAAAAGGTCGTCCGGCCCGTACCCGTCAAGCTCTTGCGGTACTACCTACTCTTCCCTACAGGGGTATTAAGAACCCGGATGACCGGCATTGTTTCTTAATTAGTGCAGCCCAACTTCTGGCCTCTTTTCCCAAACTCTCGTCTTTCCTACGGAACTGGGCTTTGGCACGCCCGCCCAGGTCCATGCTCGGACCCCAGATGACGGCTACCAGCGCTATCATTAATCTCCGCCCGCAGGTGGGGCACACCACACAGGAATTCAAGCCTCTTTCCTGCGCCTGGTTCCGCTACCCTGTTGTTCTCCGCAGCGTGTGCCCCGGACCGGACGTCCACGGCGGCGGCGACACCGGGAGGACCACCAAGGCGTTGGAATCCATCGTCCAGGATGGGAGCCTCATGCTCCTCACCTCATGGCATGCACTTTCCTCCGCCCGGGTTCCTAGATACGTCCAGCGTCGCCTCCCACGTGTGCTTATTGTTCGGGCACAGGGAATCAAGGGCCGTATCCTGCTCCATCACACATCCCGCTTCAGGTCTTCGACTACGGAGTGGGATCACGCGCCTCGCTTCATCGGCCCCCTTGGCATCACCCTGCCCGCTGTGCACTACAAACGTCTCAGGGCCATCCTGCGGCTCACCTTGCTTTTTATAGATGTCGGTGCCAGGGATGGTCTCCTGGAGCTCTCCACCCCTGATGCACCATATGGCCCTGAAGAATATTTTCGATCCGACTCGGTTGTTGCCAAGGCCTCCGCGTGGATTGCTGTCGGCGTCCTCCTATGGGGATCCCAAGCGGGCGATCACCCGCTGGATTTCCCCGAGGATAATGTGTTGCCAGGAACAGGCAGTGATGACGAGGAGGACGCAATTGCTGCACTGTGGCACCTCAGTCGAGAAGAGCGGCTGGTCGAGTCCATCGCGTCTCACCGTTTGGATTCCCCCCCCCCCCCCTGCAACTCTGGATCCAGGCCCGAATCGACATTGCCCGCGCTCGGCTGGAGCATCACTACCTGCCGCAAGACATTCCGGTTGACTCTCCTCCCTCCTCCCCGCCTGGGAGTTGGGATCCTACCCTAGGCCCACCGCCCCTCCCTTCCGCGGTGGAGGAGATCATAGAGTGGGCTATCCCCTCCCCCTCGCTAACAGATTCCCCTCTTCCCCTTCCATCTTCCCTTAGCCTGGTTGGGAGAGAAGCTAGGCCTGAAGTTAATGTCGCTCCGGCGGTCTCGGGGTCCCCCCCACCGCCATTAGTGGAACCCAAGAGGTGGACACAGGCTCAGCAGGACTGTTTCCAGCAGAGTATGGCGGCGAGCATACAGATGGCCCAGCCCCCCCAAGCCGCGTTGAAGCAGGCCATCCAAGCTGCGGAAGCTGTCGGGCCTCCGAGGGTAGACGCTGCTCCTCCTAGTGCCCCTATCCCAGCCCTGCCGATTGGATACCAGGATGCCCAGCCGGCTCCACCACCGCTGAGCAGGCGGAATCCCAGACCTCCTAAGTCCAGACGGAAGATAACCAAGGTACCCCGTATGTTAACCGCACTGCAGTCCATCACGCGGGGCCTCCAACGACAAGTCCCGAGGGATCCCGGATCTCATTTAACCAGAGCCTGGCTGAACATTTGCCATACGTTACGAATGGAAGGGGATCTGGTCGGGCACATCCTGGAAGAACCACGGTCGAGTGACCCGCTAGAGATGTCATTTCTTCTACCGGACGCACTGAAGATCCTTGCCAAGGCCAGACGCAAGATTAATTCCCGTCTCGAAGATATCAAGCGCGCCAAGAGGGAGGTCAAGAGACCGAATAGGCTCCGACACAACCAAGCCTTCGACCGGAACCAGCACAAATTTCTCCTCCGGGTCCAGACGGACTCAGCCATGGATACTCCCCCGCCAGAGACTCTCCAGGAACATTATGCAGACCTCTACCGCACCCGGGTCTCTGATCAGGCAGACGAGGAGCGCCGACTCCACCAAGTGATGGGGTCCGGGGCGAAACCGTGGATCCCTCCAGAGGACTCCAAATATAATCAGCGGGAGCTCCTTCTAGGAAGTGACAGGCTTCGGGCGCCGATCCTCAAACCGGGGGATACTATCGACAGGGGACAATTTACTAACCTGGTCTTCCGGGGAAATGCGAATCCTGACCCCCTTCCCCTCGTTCCCAGTGAGACGGAAGCTGTCATCCAGACCGATGCTGAGGCTGCTCTACAGGCGGAGGTGGAGCGGATGCGTTCCCTCTTAAGCGCCCACACGGCACCGTCTCTCCGCCAGTACTCAGTGCAGTTCCCGCCGGAGGATGATAGCGAACGAAGACCGAACCGTAACTCCAGTGAGCTCAAGAGGTGGGCGACCGCAAACCTTCCTCTCCAAGACGAGTATACTGCTCCGCCCGTTGACTTAGTCCCCCAGCTTTTGGAGTTCCTAGAAGCTGAAGCCTGGGAGTACCTGGGTATCCACCTTCCTAATGGAGATGACACCCGGGGCCTTATCATCAGACTCCAATCGAATGCTTATGCTCTACGTCTAAGTTCGCTCCCCGATGAGTTCAAACAGCGGTTTCCTATCTATCGCCTGGCCCCGCGGCTTGACCAGCCGGACGAGCTGTCTCCGGGGTCCCTGTCCCCATATGACGCTATCCTCGTTCCTGACGGATCCTGTTTTCCCGAACATGGCAACGCTGCGGGCTTCGGGGCGTTCCTGTTCTACAATAATGAGATTATCGCTATCTACGGCAATTCAGACAACCCAGCCTCTAGTGGATAACAAGAAGTACTGGCAGTGATGGCAGGTGGCCTCCAATACATTAGAGAGATGAAATGGAGACCCCGGCGAGTTCATATCTTCACCGACTACCGGGCCCTAACGGACGCGAATCTGGAGGGGGAGGCCCATGAACTGTTTAAGCAGCGTGCGAAGCCCCCCCTATGGGACGCCATCTTTCGCTTCCACACTCAGTCGGCTCCGATCTCGTTCCACTGGGTCAAGTCCCACCAAGAGCAGAGCTTCGAGTGGACTTTTCGGCTTAACGAGTGTGCAGACCGCCTAGCAAAGTGGGCGGTACTAAGGAGGGTGGGTCGGCTCCAAAAGATTCGAGAGTGGGAAAAGCTGCGGTCGTCCCCACCCCGAGACTCCAATGGACGCCCCCACCTCATCGGACCGTTCCAGGAATCTCGTATTCCCGGGGACCGTGTCAAACAATTCGTCACTATCTTCAAATGCCTCCCCCCGCCCCTTACCCGGGATCAGGCTCTCTAACTGGCTCGTCGACCTTTCTCGCTGGGAGAGCTGGAGCACGCCATCCAGGCAAAAAAGGGTCCTGCCCCAGGAGAAGACGGTATCCCTCCTGCCATCTTCAGACTCCTCTCGCAGGATGCGAAGATTCGATTGGGATCCTTTCTCTCCCACTGCTGGAAGGAGAAGCGACTACCAAAGGACTGGAAGCCGGGGATCCTCAGCCAGATCTGGAAAGGGACGGGGACAGGCGCAAACGTGACTGATTGGCGGGGGATCACTGTATCGAACGCGATCCTTAATCTCTACGAAAAACTCGTCACGTTCCGGGTCGAGTCTTTCAAGCTCCACACAGGATGTATCCGGAAGACCTCCAAGGCCAACACAACGACTGTGAGCGGGTGTGATGAATGGAACATGGTGCTTCGGTTGATGCTGGCCGACTTACGGGCAGCCCCCAAGATTACTGGCAATATAAAGACGCTTATCATCTTCTCCACTGACATCCGCAAGGCCTTTGACCGTGCGGAGCTCACGTACATCTGCGAAGCGTATTCCCACGTGGTGGCGCAAGAGCAGGAATTCCTCGAAATGTTCGCTTTCCTCCGCCACCGTTTCAAAGACTCCCCGCTCAAGCTCAAGACCCCGGACATTTCAGGGAAGACTGTTATTCTGCCGGAAGAAATTCTTCGCTCGCGAGGGATCCCGCAAGGAGGATCGCTAAGCCCTGGCACGTATGGAGTGCTAGACGAGTACATCACCCGCTTGTGCCCTGCCCAGCAATTTATGCCAGCCGGGTATCGCTTCTACGACGGAACGGACCGCGACCGATCCCAGAACACCTCCGTCTACCCCTTGAGACCCCCGCTGACCGCTGACCACAAATTTGCTGATGACAACTGGGCAGCCATTGGAGGGGATGGTCCACCTGAGCAATACTTTCCCGAGGCACAAAAAGGTTTTTCCCTCCTCTACACGCAACTACGGGCTGCACGCCAGATATGTGCAGCGGAGAAATGTTCAGTCATCTGCCTAGTCAGCGAAGTGGGAAAAGGTGTGTATGCTGTCCCGATCTCGCTTTCCGCACCAGGCCGAGGCTCGTCCCGTGGCCCCACCAAGATCAGAAACCGCTCGGCATTCGAAGTTTTTCGGTCTTTGGGCCTTCACACCGACGGCAACAACAACCCGCAGATCCAAAGAGACTACGCGATTGCGAAGTTCGTGGCTACTGCCCGGATGATTCACAGCCTCGACCTCTCACTGGCAAGGAAACGGAAAGCTCTCATCAGTCTCCTCACCAGCAGCCTGGATTTCTCCTTTGGATGGACCCCTTTCCCCAGAAGTTACTAAGGGAGCTAGACACAGCCTTCCGGGACCACATCCGGGAGACTCTCCAGCTTTCTCACCAGGAGATTCCCAACGCGGTGCTATACGGCCCCATAGGAGCAGGGGGGGTTTTGGTCTCCACCAGTTCTCAACCCGGTACTACCTGAGGAATTTCACGGTGTTCATCAAATGCCTCCTTTCGACTGACCCATACGTTCAATATGCGGTCGACGCACATCTACGCCTAGCATGGGACTACTACTTCCCCAGGAACGGAGATCTGTGCCCTCAGCGACCCCCCCTCCGTGGTCGCCGAACTGCTTCCAGCGGCTCACGCACCCAACAGCCGCCCAGCACTCGCTTCTTGTTCCGATGGGCAGGGGATGGCGGACCACGCCCGCCACCGATTTATCCACCACTCCACCCGCCGGACATTTGGCGAATGCACTCGGTGTTCCACGGAGTCGAGGCCCCCACTGACTGCATCATCCCGGCCTTTTACCCGCGGTTTGTTAACGCTATGAATAGGGGAGCACTCAGGGACGAGGCCCCCATGCCCGAGGACATCAGCAAGCAGTGCCCCAAGCTTCCTGACCCTCCAGACCAGCCTTTCCTAGGATGGCAAGGGCACCTGCACCTGATCAAGGAGGACCGCCGCGACGGACTTATGGTGCTTCACTGGATTCGAGCCTGCAGAGCACTGGGCATCGGCATAAACCCTCGCATCCCTCCCGGACATGTTAGTGACTCTTCATGGCCAGAAGGGCGACAGCAGCAATCCGATGCGGAGCACAGCCTCGCCCAATTCAGGGAGGCATATGACGTTCCCCCAGCCCGTATCGAATGGGACGCTCTGGAAATCCCAGTTGTTATCTCCGTCACTAACTTTCTCACCAAGGAAACGGTCGCTCCGGGGACAGTAGACCAAGCCATCGCCCTAGTCAAGAAGAATTGGGCGTCCTACAACTTATGGAAGCTTCGACAGAGGTGTTCGGAAGACGCAAATAAACTAAAGGCTGCGCCCCGTTTTGGCCTAACATGGGGATCCGTTCTAAAATACGCAAGCCTTTCCAGGCCATCACCAACCAGTTCCTCCAACCCAACGGCGGCCTCTCGGTGAGGGAGGTAGCCATCGTACTAAAATGCCAGCTCGATGTCTGGCCCACCCCGGCTAGAATTAGCACTGTGATCTCCAAGGGCGCCACCTCGACCTCCTGCCCCTATGGCTGCAAGGTCACTGGAAGCATCAGCCACTATTTGCTATCCAAATCCTCCTTCCACTCGGAGGCCCTCAAGTCTCTCCTGGATCAGCGGCACTCCAAATGCAGGCAGTGGATCCGAAGCTGCTTGGAGCGTTTAGATAACGACGATGGCATAGCTCCGGATCGCAAGGTCTTCGTTATAGGGGAGGAGGGTGCTTTCCCCCGACCGAGGCAAGATAGTCCCCCCCCGTCCGTTGACGAGGTTCTCCCCGTCCCGGAGGGAGCTCTCCCCCCTTCTGATCAGGCCCCCCCCCTCTGCCTTCGCTCACCCCGCCGCGCAGGTAATGGTAGACATGGCGGGACCAGGGTTCTCCCAAAAGATAGATCTCCTGGTCACTGCCACCCGTAGATCGAACCACGTTACGCTGGTAGACTACACTACCCGGGAGGATCAATGGCTGGTACGCGAAGATGACTCTTGTCTCCCCACGAGACAGTCGCCAGAGGAGCGGCGGGATACCTGGGACCGAGATGGCCACAGGATTTCCCCCCCTTACCGACCGAAGGACCCAAACGCGTTTCTGGGAGAAGACCCGCCCAACACCTGGCCAGCTATCCCTTGGAAATCCCGACAGGCATGGGGTTATAATCCGAGGGCCATCTATGACCACCGGTACCTCCCACTCGAAGAAGCGATCCAAATGCAGTCCATTGGAGGCCGACCTATGACTACCAACCTGCTAGTTATCGCTATGGGCGCTAGAGGCTACATCTCCCAGACCTCTTTCGACGATCTGTGCCTCCATTTTTCCAAGAACATCGCGCAACGGATCTACCAGGGCCTTACAAAGATCTGCCACGAGCACATCATCCAGTCATGGAACTTCCTTCACCACTTCCCTGCGGGAGCCCCCCCGGACCCTCCCTTCCGCCCCCCCCAGTAGGTGGGCTTGCTCCGTCGTCGTGCCTCTTCCCCCTTGATGTCCGGTCCAGAGGCGGGAGGAGGCAGAGAGTCGCAAAAGGGTGTCCTCAAGGGGCCCAAGGAGTCCCACCGAAGCAGAGTCCTAGGGGAGACGCAAGTCCCACGCACCGATCCCGTAGATGTGGGAGAAGAGGGTCTCCTGTGGCCAGCTTAGCCTACCAGCAAGTCAGACGACCCACTGGCACACCAGCCCGCCTATGGAGTCTCCTTTCCTCTCACCCTGGACTCCCCATCGACTCCCACCATTCCTCGGGGCCACGGAACCAAAGGGGCCTAACCCTGGCTTTAGATTTGATTTCCTCTCCCCCCCCCATCCAGCCTTCCGATCATCTCTTTCTCCCGACCGAGCCTCCGCCCGCTCAGAGTCACTGGGAAGGTACTCCGCCCTGTCTGTGTCTCCCCTTTCAGGGATTTGCATGGCCATGGGAAAGAAGGGCACGTGAAGGTTAGGCTTTTCATCTTCTTCTGACTTCTCTCTCTCGAAGGGCTTGGTTAAAATTTTCAAACTCAGCGGCCAGGAAGTTTTTCTGGTCAACGGTGGGGACGGTTCCATGGGGGGACGGACGGACCAGGCTCGAGCTATCCTTCTAGCCTTGGACCACGTTTCCCTGCAGGACCCCTCTTTTCTTCGATGCAGATGGATCCCCGTGGGCCGGATCGAGGTAGGATTGGTGTCCCTGCGACGTTCCGCACTTGATGTGGCCCTGGATGGGAGTCCCGCTTCGGTCTGGACGAGGATGCCTAGCGGATACGGGACGATTTGGGAGTTGCGTCTCGATGGAGATTCCTCCCTGGATGATTTGACTTTTACCTGTCGGGGGCTAGGTTTCCTTGCAGGCAGTTAGGGTCCTTTTTTTTTTTTTTTTTTTTTTTTTTTTTTTTTTTTTTGTTGTTGTTGTTGTTGTTGTTGTTGTTGTTGTTGTTGTTTGTCCTCTTCTCTTCTCTCTCCTCTTCTCTTTTCTCTACGACGTGCATCTGTGTCTTCGGACCGTTTGCGCACAGACCCTAGCGGGCTGCCACGCTCAAGGCCCAATGCTCCCCCTTCCATCAAACCCGCGTTCTCGTCGGTGTCCCTGATGTTGGTGGTCGTAGTGCCGGCACCCTGCAACCGCTACGGGTTTGGGTGGGAATACTGTCTTTCTCATTGTACAATAATGTTTGCAAAATCAATAATAAAAAAAAAACACTTCTTTAGATTGCACTTCAGGCCAAAAGCTCCGATGCGCCTGAATATATCGGACAAATGATCGATATGCTCCTCCATTGTGTTAGAGTATATGATAATGTCATCGATATAGCAAAATACATATTCTCCCGCCTTCTGTCCCCGCCTTCTCATAAAGCCACCGTCAGACAAATCATCGTACTGACTGCTCAACATCTTCTGCATCGCCTTCTGGAAAAGTCCTGGGGCTTGCTTGAGGCCCATCGGAAGCACTTTCCATTGGTATATTTCCATACCCACCACAAACGCCGTCAGCCATCTGGACTTTTCCTCCAGTGGTATCTGCCAGAAGCCATTCTTAAGGTCAATGACCGAATAGAATTTTGCATTCCGCAGTACTCTCCTTCCTTCTTCTAATGTCGGGAGAGGATTTCTCTCTTCCTACAGCACCTTGTTAACACGAGCATAGTTAACTGTCAGGCGCCATTCTCCTCCTGGCTTCGGCACTTCTCGGTTGTGAGACTATTGAGGATGTTGATCTCTCAATAAAGTCCTCATTGAGCAGCTGTCTTGCTAGCTCCTCCGCTATCTTCGCCTCATGTATACTCAAATTCGCCCTTCGTGGTGCCGGTGACGGCTCCGCACCCGGTATTTTGTAAATAACCGCAGTGAAATCTTCAGGCTTGACACCACCTGCATGTGGAGGGTCAAAAATTTCCTTGTTCGCCTCTAATTTGGCTTTTAAAAGCTCCTTCTCCTTCTCCGTGCCTACTCCTTCTTCCAATATTTTCCGCGCCGCCTCTTGAAAATCTTCATCAGACATCTGCTTATGCTGCTTGAGGGGTTCTCTGTCCTCCTCCAAGCCTAAGTCCTCTTCCGAGACATCATCTAGGCCCGTCTTTTCATACGTGACCGTGTCTGGCTCATCATCTTTACCGAGCTCCACCAGCATGTCAATGAGTCTCGCGTCTTGCAAAGGAGCTTTACGGGTGTAAAAACCATCAAAGCATGTGAATGCTTGAGGTATCAATTTCAACTTGTCGAGGTCTCTGAGCTTCCGCTTGTATGCACTGCTCTGCTCACGAGTTCCCATACGACAAGCCACCACTAGCTGTTGCTTGCGAGAGGGTACCGGTATAGGATGATCAATAAGCCGGTCCCTTATTTCCTGCGCCCATATCGCCTTCTCATTATATGGCAGGATAATAGTATACGGCTTATTATTTTCGAATAAAGTCCGTAAGCATTTCTTCACTTCAGTTAGTGAACGCGGCCACGTCGGCTCGTCACCCCAGAAATCAGTAATAAAACTTTTAATAGTTTCTGGTGGAGTATCCGGGATTCGCCCCGTTCTCATTGGTACAAACTCCTCCCTTTTTTCTTCTCCTACTTTCGCATGGAAACAGTATCCGTTAGTAATATGGACATCTGTTCCTACTCCTTCCGCGAATCTCGCCAACGACGGGCTTCTTTGTGCGACACATATAATCTCCTCCTTTCGCTTCTCGATTAAGTCATCAATAGACTTTTTGTCCCGATGGCATGTCGGAACTGTGACAGTGCACACTTGGGATTCCCAATTGTCGGTCCAGGACAGCTCATCCGGTCTTACGACATGGGGGTGAACGTACACCTCAAGTGCCTCATGTGCGATGGCCATCTTTTTGTGATCCGTCGCTAGACTCAGCTCATAAGCCTCATAAGAGTCAGTAGCGTTGAAGGGATCAATATCGTTCTCTTCTCCTCTTTTTACTCCATATATCACTTGCCGTGCGGCGCAATCAATCACAGCCCCCATCGTAGCCAATTGGTCATACAGTAATATTGACCCGTGGTAACCGGGGACGACATAGAGGGGTATACTCGTGCGGATTTTAATTTAAAGGTCAGTGTGATGATTCCCGTGATGACCGTCCGGCTACCCACTCCCTTCAGAGTGCCAGTCAAATTTTTCATATTTACGTCCATCCAGTCCCGGTATCGATTTAAAAACTTCCGGCCGACAATATTAATATTCGCCATCGTATCATTACCAACTTTTAATATTGTCTTTAATGTTTCACAATAAAGTTCCGTATAACACAGAGCATCGGGCCTGTGTATATTGGCTGCGAGAACAAGAACTTTACGTTCCAAATTTTTGGAGTCTTGTCTCTAAGTTTTTCAACTCCTCCTTCTTCTCCTCCAGCTTCACCTCATTAACATTTTTATTATTCTGCGGTACTGGTGCGTTTACTATGCTTGAGTACACACATTGTCTTTTTGCTCGCCACCCGCCGCGATCGTAGACATTGAGTCTGTTCGTGGTTGTTTGCTTGGCCGAGGCGATACGTCTGCCATTGGCCTCCTCGCCTCCATCGCAAGTCTCGCCTTCCTATTTGCATCAGTTATCATTGGTAACCGTGATGTATGAACGGGTATGAGACTACCTTGGGGCTGCAGTCTCTGTGTACCCACACCTTTGTATTCAGATTGAGGAAGCGTTGGCCCAGTCTGCACAACAGCATTAGAAAGCACTGTGACTTTAGGGTTAAACTTCACAGTCTTCTCCTTCCTCTCTTCTTCCCCCTCCAGTCATTCCACCACCTCGAAACGATTACCTTGAGTAGTGTCCGGGTGGGATGACGTATCGGTCTCCGAGGCAGTGTTGTAGGCCTGAGCTCGACCGAAATTCGGGTTGGAGCTTGCCCATGAGCCTCCTCCTCCTCTTGGTGGGGGGGCTGGAGCTCGAACAGCTCTCCCTCCATAAGGGGTATATCCCCGACCTCCTCCTCTTCCTCTCTGAGGGGTTCCCTGCCACCTCGAGGCTCCTCTCCATGTTCCTCGTCCTCGTCCTCCTCCTGCTCCTCCTCCTCGTCCTCCTGCTCCTGCTCCTCCTCCTCGTCCTCTTTGAGAGGCCTTTAGGTTCTTTTGTCTCTCCCTTTCCTCCTTCTTCTCCTTCATCCTCTCCCCATAGGCAATGATTGCCTCTCGTAACTCCTCATCATCACACATATTGGCGTACCAACCTTCGTTCGCAGCGGCAATCTGAAGCATGTTGAAAAGGCCCGATTTCTTGCCTTCCGTCCTGCTCAGAAAATTTGCCCTTGCTGTTGGGTTCTGCCTATCATGATTGAAAGAGCAGTCTCTGTTCTCCATCTGTGCCTTACACTGCAAGCCCGCGAACCACCTCCAACATGCGGTCTTCAGGTCTGGCTCTCTCTGTCTCTTCCAACCGGCAACTCTGTTTGTGTACGTGGCTTGTGCGCCAACAGGTACACCGCCTGCCTGTGCCGTATGTGCCTCCGTGAGCGAGTCCATGTTTGAGCATGCACTCATCACTTCTTGAAACAGTGCTGACGGAGCAACGCTTTGAACCGTATTTTCGAACACGTGTGTCTCGAGGAAGTTCTTGGACTTCACTGAGCTAAGCGTCGAGCATTGTTGTATGAGCTGAGTAAGCTTACTCGGGTTAGCTGTGTGTAACGCCGAGAAGAAATAGAGGATGATCGACTTGCGGCCATAGAATAGCCCATAGGAGGAAACTACCTCCGTAAGGGTCGCCGCCAAGCCAACAGCACTCCTCAAACTCATCGCCACTGTCTCAAAGATTTCAAATCCTATGAGAGTACCAGTGCAGAGATGCTGGTATCCATGAGATTGAAAATATAAAATGAGTGTGGCCACCGCCAGTTCACACTGAGCGTCTAGGCCTGTTGCATTGTTTCTCTTAATCTCCTCCTTCTTTCTCAAAAACTTGTACTGTGTCAGATCGAATCCCTCCGAGACTAGAGATTGGTCAAAAACAGTAACAAGGGCCTCGTATTCCTGCGTTTCGTCGCAAGGAAAAGCCTTCATGCGGGCATTGATCTCTTTGAGCTTGCTCAAAAGCGAAGCATCAGAGTCTTTGTCTGAGCTCGTCTTGGCATATAGCATGAGACTTGCCACTCCTCCTTTCTTCCCCTTGAAGGCATTTATGATATTTTGTCTGTCCTTCTTCTCCGTGTTTGTGACCACCACCGTAGTTGAGCCCGGGGGTGCAGGGGCTGGTGGGGCAGGAGCTGGTGGGGTCAAATATGTCGGAGGGTGTGCCTTTGCACCACTCACTTTTGCTTTCATTCTTTCCAGTCTCATCGTCTTCTCGAACTCCTCATTCTCTTTCGCCTTCTTCTTCTCAGATATCACCAGCTTTTGAGCATGAGTGATAAAGGCCACCAATTCAGAAGCAGATCTGAGAAAATTATATTTCTCCACATATTGGTCAACACCTGCTTTGTTGGCGACCGGTGGTGCGTTACTAAGTGATTTAAGGACAGAGTGATCCTTGGTAGGAATCCATCTCTTCCATGCCTCCTTATGCAGTAACGCACCCATCAACAGTCTGATCTTGGTCAGAACTCTGTCGGTCTTCTCTAACTCATCAATCACAGGATGAGTTTCTCCTGCTGCCTTAATGCTTTTTTCCATCTCTGCCTTCCCCTCCTCCAAGGCCTTCATTTCCATCGTTAAAAAATGAAATATGCCACTCGAGTTTTTCGAACCCAGATTGGTCTTCATTTTTGTTACATCGACTGCCTCCTGACCAGTCGCGAGGAATCTGGCCGTTGCTCTTGGGTTTGTGTACTGGAGGTAACCCTCACATCGTGGGCCGTATGAACGTTCCCAAATCAGGGTTTGAGTGTACACCCCAAAGATAGCATTGAGTAATTCGAGGTGGGTGTGTGTGTCCCCAAACTTGATATGCTGTATTTTCTTTCTCTTTTCTCGATCAGAGACCAGTTTGCCGAGGAGCTGTGCTGTGTTTGATAATAGGATATAGACATCCTTTTTAGCACGACTTTTCTCTCTTCTTTGATCCTGAGGGATCCACACATAGGTATCCTTCTCTCCCCCCATCTTGTTATCAAACTCTTCTTTAGTGAGGTCATAGTGGTCTTGCACCCACTGTTGTTCCTCCACTGTGATCTCCTCTCCATCACTATGAATCAAGTCGATCATTTTTCGTCCTCCTCCTCCCGTGTAGGCAGGTGGTAAGGGATTACCATATGCTCCTCCTCCTCCCGTCTCTTCTTGTTCAAATCCTCCTTCATCTTCGTCTCCTCCATATCTTCCTTCATCATCCCAGCCCTCTTCTACTCCTCCTCCTACTCCTTCATCTCCTCCTCCTTCATTCAATCCTCCTCCTCCTCCTTCATTCAATCCTCTTCCTCCTCCTCCTCCTCCTGCTTCTTCTTCTTCTCTTCTTTGATCTGCCTCCAAGAATTCACTCACTTCGGCGGTCTCTGTCGACATGATGTCGTAGTAGTGATCAACAGGAGGACAGTGTCAGCTCCTATGTTTGGTTTTTGTTCGTTTGTGTTCTGTTCCTCCTTCAGTCGATTGACTAGTGAAGAGAGAAACTAATAGAGAGGATAGGATAAGATTCCCTGTCCTCTATGAAACACTGTTTGTATGTTTGTTTTTGTTTGAGAAAAATAGTCTTTGAGACTTTCTCCGATTTCTTGTTCTCCTTACTCAGATTACTTTCTCCTCCTTCTTTTCTATATTGTATCTAGTATGAGGCACTTGGACCTACACACAGATAGTAATAGAGAAGCTAGAAAAGCTCTCCTTGAGAAGTCGACAGTCGGTCGGATAGGTTCTCAGACCTACCTTTAGAAAACGATCAGAGATTTGCAAAAATACTCTGACGTATGTGTGAGATAATGCAGATAAATGCACAAACTAGAAAGGTAGAGTGTTGTGCTCCTGTCCCTATGCTTGTTTGTGTTTTGTGTGTGTTCCTTCACTCTTCTGTCCACCTCCTTCTTCTTGGTCTCTGTGTGAGAACAGCGGCAAGAACGACAGCCTCGGAGAGTTTGTATCTGATGTCTCCTTGTGAGCACACAGATATGGATTGGGCTAGAGGGTACGAGACACCTGCTTGAGACCAATCAAATTATTTGTTTTGTGAAAGAGTTATGAGGGAGCTGTGTTGGAGTATTTGTTTTCGTCTGACGTCCCCGTGTGAGACAGGTCAGTGAAAATTCACTCTGTTGCCTGTGTGGCAACTTGAAGCAGAAAGAAATCACCCTAGCGATGTGGACTCCAAATGTAATGCCCCCAACGATAGCTCGTAAAAAGTCGGTAATACAACCAAACACAGTCCTCAAAAGATGAGAATGATGTCTCGTTATATTAGCTCAGTGAAGCCAAAAAGGAAAACGGCAACAGACCAGGAATAAAATAGCATCAGGTCCAATCCGGACAAATAATACTGAAAAACAAGCTGGTGCACCTGTCACCAGGAAAAGGTACTTTTTACCGGCTATCCGGGGGGTGATGCCTCCAGGACTGGCAGCCGGATTTTAAAATAAAATTAATTAACTTGCTTCACTGCATGTGTTTATTTTTGTGTTAAATTAACTAAATACTCAAGTGAATTTGCCGTCGTTTCCCCTTCCGTTCCTGAACTTGAAAGTTGACTATGGCCCATACCGTAGGCTGTGACTGTACCATCATCTACAAATTGGTAAAAAAGGAAGTTGAACAATGTTCCTTATGATGAATTTTTTGTTATATCAACAGTTACAATTGGCTTGGACGCCTGGACTGTTTTCTTGATTTTGTTGAACTGGGCACGGACACCAATGACTTTTATCGACTGATTCTAAGGAATTCGTCAATGAGTCCTGAGACTAAAAGAAAGGGCTCTGACTCCTGACCCAGTGGTCATTTAGTCAATCAAATGATTCTAATAGCTTGTAGTATGTTGTCACTAGCTGCTTATTCATTTCACAAACTTCACGCAGGAAATCGAAGTGTTCAAGTGACATATATATATATATATAACATTTGGCTTAAACTCCTTGGATCATGACAATAATAATACTAATAATAATAATAATAATAATAATAATAATAATAGTGCTTCTCTGTCAATGGCTGATGCATTTCTGCACATGCGCCTCCATCGTCTCACCCGTGAGGGGAGTACGAAGAATTGACGATAAGCTCTAATGACACCCCCGCAAGGGCAGTTCCAACACTTCCAGACGGGCCGGTATGTTCAATGAAAATACTGGTGGCACCGACGGGAATCGAACTGGCGACAGGGCCCAGATGGTAGAACTTGACCACTGGGCTATCACGGTGTCCATAATAATAATAATAATAATAATAATAATAATAATAATAATAATAATAATAGTGTATCTCCTGCCAATTGCTGAGCCAAAAGGCCATGTGCATCCAGTCCTCCATTCCATAAGGAAAGTCTCCACACCAATCGGTGGAATAAAGGAAGTGACGGCATAGAACATTACTCTAGGAGCTTTATACCAATCAGCCCATGGAAAGGACCGATGGCCTATGTACTCCCTAATAATAATAATAATAATAATAATAATAATAATAATAACAATAACAATAATAATAATAATAACAATAACAATAACAATAACAACAACAACAACAATAATAATAATAATAATAATAATAATAATAATAATAATAATATGTATGTATCTTCTGCCAATTGCTGAGCCAAAAGGCCATGTGCATCCAGTCCTCCATTCCATAAGGAAAGTCTCCACACCAATCGGTGGAATAAAGGAAGTGACGGCATAGAACATTACTCTAGGAGCTTTATACCAATCAGCCCATGGAAAGGGACCGATGGCCTATGTACTCCCTAATAATAATAATAATAATAATAATAATATAATAATAATAGTGCTTCTCTGTCAATGGCTGATGCATTTCTGCACATGCGCCTCCATCGTCTCACCCATGAGGGGAGTACGAAGAATTGACGATAAGCTCTAATGACACCCCCGCAAGGGCAGTTCCAACACTTCCAGACGGGCCGGTATGTTCAATGAAAATACTGGTCCAGACGGATCGGTATGTTCAATGAAAACACTGGTGGCACCGACGGGAATCGAACTGGCGACAGGGCCCAGATGGTAGAACTTGACCACTGGGCTATCACGGTGTCCAAGATAATAATAATAATAATAATAATAATAATAATAATAGTGCTTCTCTGTCAATGGCTGATGCATTTCTGCACATGCGCCTCCATCGTCTCACCCGTGAGGGGAGTACGAAGAATTGACGATAAGCTCTAATGACACCCCCGCAAGGGCAGTTCCAACACTTCCAGACGGGCCGGTATGTTCAATGAAAATACTGGTCCAGACGGATCGGTATGTTCAATGAAAATACTGGTGGCACCGACGGGAATCGAACTGGCGACAGGGCCCAGATGGTAGAACTTGACTACTGGGCTATCACGGTGTCCATAATAATAATAATAATAATAATAATAATAATAATAATAATAATAATAATAATAATAATAATAATAATAATAATAATAATAATAATAATTTTACTATATCTGAGGCGTACTGATGCAGCTAATGGCATATCCTCAACGGACATAAGCCTCCAATACCCTTGTTCGAGGTCCTCCACCCCCCCGTGTCAGTCTCTCGCCTGATGATCGGGGCCACCGATGGAGCTCCTGAGGGCAAGACTGCACTAAGCCGAGGTTATTCCGCAGTCCCAGCAACCTCTTGCAAGACGTCACCGAATGTGCAAGTGCATACACCAAGCGCGGTTGCTAGAGCTGCCTCGAAACCCCACCCATAACAATCTGGTGTCTGCTGGGTCCTGGGCTATCAACCAGCATATGCGGAGTTTAAGATCTTTTACGCGCGCAACGACCCTCCTCCCCAGCATCTACCACCAAAGGGTTATGAGTTGGCGTCACAGTTTAACGCCTTGAGGCCATTGGGCTGAATAATAATAATAATAATGTATCTCCTGCCAATTGCTGAGCCAAAAGGCCATGTGCATCCAGTCCTCCATTCCATAAGGAAAGTCTCCACACCAATCGGTGGAATAAAGGAAGTGACTGCATAGAACATTACTCTAGGAGCTTTATACCAATCAGCACATGGAAAGGGACCGAAGGCCTATGTACTCCCTAATAATAATAATAATAATAATAATAATAATAATAATAATAATAATAATAATAGTGCTTCTCTGTCAATGGCTGATGCATTTCTGCACATGCGCCTCCATCGTCTCACCCGTGAGGGGAGTATGAAGAATTGACGATAAGCTCTAATGACACCCCCGCAAGGGCAGTTCCAACACTTCCAGACGGGCCGGTATGTTCAATGAAAATACTGGTCCAGACGGATCGGTATGTTCAATGAAAATACTGGTGGCACAGACGGGAATCGAACTGG